>BQNB010008561.1:0-17639 GCA_026074375.1 Tanacetum coccineum | reverse complement strand
GGGTCAACTCGAGTAACCCGAGTATTAGATAGGGTCGAGTATCGGGTTGAAAATTTTTGGTAACTATAGTTCGGGTCAACCCGAATAATTTTTTTTAATATAAACTTAATAGAATTTTATTTTAACGAGTAAAAAGAAGCAAATTTATTACATTTTACTCATATTCGGGTTGACTCAAACCCGAATGGATCCGATCCAAATTGGCACGAACCTGACTAACCCGAATTCAAATACGGTCGGGTTCAGGTTTGAAATTTTTAACATTGAGTCGATTTTGACCCGACCCAAGTTGATTCGAACCCGATCAATCCGACCCGACCAACACCCCTAATGACCGATTTCTTTTGATTTATTAAAATTCCTCAATTTTTGAAGGTATTTTAAATTATCAATTCTCCTCATTTTGACAATCAAAAAAATTATAATATAAATTTCTTCATTTGAGATGATAAACACAATATTTGAAAAGAATTAAAATACAAATTGTTAGTACAAAATTCGTGTCGGGTTTGGTAAGGTGTTGAAGTCCTTTGTCGGGCCGGACCTCCAAACGACCTGAGTGTTAAATCTTGTACTAGAGCAAGAGAAGTGATGATTTTCTGCACAATTGAGAGTAAACCGTTAGCCTTACCGTGGGGACGGACCCCACGATTAGACTCCGGCGTGAGAGTAAGTATTCATATTGTCAGAGTATATGTCAGAGAGAATAAGAATAACTGTGTACCTTTTGGGGTGTACCATGACCCCTATTTATAGGTGTCTAGTACTAGGGTTTCCTAGTATTTTGGTTGCTTTAGTAGTGGCCAGAGTGGGTCCCTTGTCGGGCAAGGTTCCGCGGTAATCGTGTGAACGGCCGCGGACGGATCGTTTATAACTGGACCTGCGGACAGATCGCTAGGTTTGGGCCGCGGCCCATGCGAGATTGGGTTTTACTACGGCCCGTTATTGATAGGTTGGGCCCAAAAGCCTAAGAAATAGTGTGGCCCAAGCCCAGAGGCTTGGTACACCTAGTATACGTCATCAAGTCCCCCCAGTCTAGTATGATATTGCCTGCGGATCAAGTCCTGCGTGCGGTGATCAATGCTAGACTTTTGGCTACTTTATTTTCTTCTTTAATCATCTATTTTATGCCGTGCCGCTTTTGGTGACGCTTCAATGACGTGGATCGAAAAAAAAAAAAAAAAAAAAAAAAAAAAAAAAAAAAAGAAAAAAAAAAAAAAAGTATACTCATCAAGACCCCCAGTCTAGATGATATTAGCCTGCGATCAGTCCTACGTGCGGTGATCAATGCTAGACTTTCGGCTTCTTCTTGAATCATTTATTTTATGCCGTGCCGTTCCTTCTTTTTTTTTCTTAAAAGTTGGTGACGCTTTAATGACGTGGATCGTTGGTGTCCCTTCATCTTCTGACTGGTGACAGTTTTGACAGCTTTTTACCAATTTTCTATGCGTTTTTTTATCGTCGATTAGGCAAGTGGTATACATGTGGCGTCATCCAAGTATTGGTAGGAGTAAATATACCCAAAGTATAAATACCACCTTCATTTTTACTGTTTTTCTCTTCTCAAAATATTTCCACCGCCATTGTTAACTTCTTAGAGCTTTTACTTTTTATTCCACGTCCGCGCGTTGTTTTCCTCGTTCTTACAGTTTTTCGAAATTCAGGTTAGCACTTATCTTAGTCTGTTCTTCAAAATGGCTAATAAACATTCCATTATGACCCGAGAGATGGTAGAAAGCTTTTGCAATAATTATTATATTCCTGATGAAGTTCATCCTACCTCCCTGAGGCAGGATAGGACTATCACCCAATTTCCTGAGGGTAAAGTGGGTGTCTACACTAGGTTATTTGATTATTGTGGCTATAGGATTCCTCTTACCAAGTTTTTTGTAGCCGTTCTCAAACATTTCCGTATACACATTTCTCAACTATCCCCCTTCGGTGCTGCTCGTGTATCTCATTTCGAGGTCTTGATGCGCGTACTTGATCTCGCCCCATCGGTAGCTGTTTTTCGTGCGTTCTACACACGCATATATAGTGACGGCTTGTTTTCTTTTGCGAAACGTTCCTATCGGGGCTCCTCTTTGGTCCTCTCGAAACCCCCGGACTCTATTAAGAATTGGGCGGACCATTTTTTCTGGGTTGATTCTAGGGTATTCCCTATCTTTGTCCCTTTGTATATAGGGAGCGTGTTGGAGAAGGATCCGGCTCCCCATCTTACCGCTCATCAAGAGCAGGCTGTTCAGGTCCTTTCTTCTAACAAAGCTCATTTCCGGCGGTATCCGGAGTGTTTTTTAGTTCTTGTGGGTTTGAGCCCCTACTATCCATTTGATGAAAATACTTATCCGGCCTTTGAGAGACCTGATAAAATGGGTGGGTGAAACTTCCTTTTGGTGGGGATTTTTCTATATTATATTTTTTATAGGGTTTAATCTTTTGGTATTTATTTTGCAGACATGAGTTTGCTTGACTATATCAGGACTGCTGACCCCCGGAAGGTGCAGGCGGTGGAGGTCCAGAAAGGGGAAGAGCAGGTGAAGCTGCTTGATAGTATAAAACATTGCTTCATGTCCCTGAACGCTCCTGCTATGGGACAACAAGAAGGTGGTAGTGGTTCTGGCACTGGTCCTGAGGTTTCTGCTCCGTCTGTGGAAGAAAATGTTGTTGCGGAAGAGAATATTATTCCGGTGGGTACTTACTTGGATCTAATGGATTCGGAAGGCGATCTGACTATGGTTGAGAAAGGAGATGCCGCTCGGAAGTAGCCGGAAAAGGCTCAGAGGAAAAATTTAAAGCAGAGTGATACCCTTCCTGCTAAAAGGTTGAGGGTAGATCATCCCAGCCTTACTTCTGGGACTGGTGGGAAGACACTTGCTACCTGAAATGAACTTTTCCGGAAGTTCCCTTTATTGGGCCTTCTTCACCGGCGGACATCTACACACAGGTTACCGTGCGTAGGTATGTGCGTGCTTAACACCACTTTTATTTTGTATGTACATGTAATTTCCTAATGACATTCTCTTTTGCCAGGTCCCGAGTTGGCGGATGCCCCTGTGTATATTGTTGTGAACTTGTTACTTCAGCAGGGGGTAGACGCTTGCTGCCCAACGTCGGACGTGGGCGTCCTCCCAGCCTGAGACGTCGGAAGAGTCGGCTGACTCGTTCTATGAGACGGTCGCCCTAAATTCTGAAGATGACAAACGTTGGTATATTCCTCGCTGGAATATTACCAATGATTCACTGCTGGATGACGTCTTTTCTTATCGCACGTTGGTGGATCGCGTCGCCCCCCCTGGGCTTTTTCTCTACACTTCGAAATATGGATTATGACCAATTTTTTGAAGGAGTTCAATTTTTGGGGGCGGCGCGACAGATTTACCTTGGGTCAGAGGTGAGGTCTCGTACCGAACATGAGCTGGAACTTAAGAGAAGCTTCGTGCTAAGTATGATGCACGGTGTGCATCTTAGGAGAAGGATGTGAGATTGCTAGTTGAAGTATTTTGACTGCAGAGAAATCGTTCTTGAGCTCGAGTATCGGCACTTAAGAGTGCTGTTTCAAGAAGGATACTGACATCTCCCGTCTTGATCTCTGCTCTACGTACCTTAGTCGCCCTTGATGATTCACCATGCAGCTTGTACGAAGCCAAGAACTTAATTTCCGCCCTGACCTCCGAGAGAGATGGACTTGCTTCTGAGGTATGACTTTATTCCTCTCATTGTTGCTTGGTGTTGTTTTGTTTTTTTGTTTTCTTACTTTAACTCTTACCTTCAGTTTCTACTCCTTCATTATGCTTGTTCATGATTTTAAAGAGAAGATGAATCACAGCAGGAAGACGCAGGCCCAGTGTTGGTACAACTTTATGTGGCCGGGAACTTAGGTACAATGTGATGGACGATCCGGTCGCTTATAGGGGAATTTTATCCTGCTTACCTGACTGCTTTGGCCGGATGAAGATGGTTGTTGACGCATGGGGTGGAGCTTGCTATGGTTAAATGTTTAAAGTCCCCTGAGTACCAAGGCATTCTGGGTCATGCTTTAGGTCGGGCTGTGGATTTTGGTATGCAAGAGGGTTTGGCTGCTGGCCATGAGCATGGAGTTGCCGGAACCCCCCTTTCCCGATCAAGCTCGACGAACCTGGAGACTGGCTAGAGGCCAATTATCTGGACGCGGTAAAAGCTCTTGAGGAAGCGGACTTCCCTTTGGTTCATTTGTTGAAATCCAAGAAAGATTCCGGGATGGATGAGATCTTGGATTATTTTCTATTGGGCGGACCTTTGACAGACCTCCCTGAAGCTGCTTATCTTCAACCGTGCCTTGAGCAGCTCTCCATCCCTATCTATTATGCTGATGTTAAGGCTGTTGTTGAGGAGACCTCTTTATCGTTTTCTCTACTTAATGTTCATACCCGCGCCGAAGGTGCGAAGAAGCATGTCGCTGCTCTCCGTCATAAATGGTTGGATATAGTTTCTCACCTTGTCCTCCTCAGAACTTGCTGGAGAGGCTAGCACTTCCGAGGCTAGCCCTCTTCAGTTGAGGAAATTGAGCACTGATGAGGGATTAGGTAAGCGATGGTTTGAAGGCCTCCATTTGAATACTTCGTTTGAAATGTTGCCGAGACCTCAATTGTCAGTTACAACGGCTTGATTTGTAATTGATATTAACTTTGTAAGTAACATCTGATTTGGACGGATTCTTGTAGGTCCGTTCCGCAACACATTTTCTAATGCTATGTTTGCTATCTTTTGTTTATTACTGGTGTACGTTCGTAATAAATAGTTTTGTGAATATTTATGGGTTATTCTCCTGGTGCAGGGCTTGCAATACCTCTTACCACTCTGAGCTAAATTTTGAGGTTGCTCCAACCTTTATTATACGGGGTAATATTTTTGTGGAGCATGGCTCCTTGCATGCGCGTCTTAACAATTAATATAACTTTGCAAAGTAAAGAAATAATTAAAAATTTAAAACTCGTGAGGGTAGCTAATCCCTACTTTTCATTGAAATTCAAAATATTACAAGATGAGAATAAATAAAGATATTGCCATTCCTGAGCATCACCGTGCCGGGCGGATTCCTTACACTTCATGGTATATAACTCTTTTTGAAGATTACAAATGTTCCATGTCCTTGGTATTTCATTTCCTTTGCAGTCTTTGAGTTTGTATGCTTCTTTTCCAAGCGACTCTTTAACTTCATACGGTCCTTCCCACTTGGGTCCAAGTTTGCCTTCGTCCCTGGCATGACTTGCTTCATTGCTGCGGTAGACCATGTCGCCCGGCTTGAAACTTGTGCCGCGGACTCTTGAGTTGTAATACTTTTCCATCTTTTTCTTGCTTTTTGCCTCTTGAATTGCTGCTTGCTCTCTCCTTTCCGCTATGAGGTCCAAGTTCATTCCCAAAGCTTCATTGTTTTTTGTCAGATCTTCTCCTAGTCAGATGTTGGCAGCCAATCTCCGCCGGGATTACAGCTACACGTTCCGTACGTCAGTTGAGAATGGTGTTTTCCTCGTTACTTGAACGTTGATCATTGACGGTGGGCCCATAGGACGTGCGGGAGCTCTTCTATCCAATCTTTGCTTCTTTCATCAAGCCTTGCCTTTATTCCTTCTCCTAAGCTTCTGTTTGCTCTTTCAACTAGACCATTTGCTTGCGGGTGCTTCACGGAAGCGAAGCATTGGCGGATACGCAGTTTCTCACACCAATCCTTGAATGGATTATCATGGAACTGTTTTCCATTGTCTGATATAATTTCCCCAGGTAGGCCAATCTGCAACAATATTTCCACACAACTTCAACACTTGGTTGTCAGGATGGTGCGATAAGCCTTTGCCTCGATCCATTTAGTGAAATAGTCGATAGCGACAATCAAGAATTTGACTTTACCTGGACCTTCCGAAAAAGGTCCGTCTATGTCTATCCCCCACTTATAGAATGGCCATGGAGACGTGATGGGAGTCAAGTTCTGCTGCGGATTTCTTGGGACGGGACAAGTGTTATTTGAACAGTCATGCAGTCCCTTATCAAATTCCCGTGCATCCATATGCCTTGTTGCCCAAATATCCTTTTCGAAAACTTTTGGCAACCACAATCCAGGATCGAGTGCATGTTGCACTACCCTTCTGGTATTACTCTTAGGAACATAGTTTGTTGGAGCGGTCCAACACACCGATCCATGGTCCTAAGAAAGACATCTTGTTATTAATGGTTTCCATTATCATGGTGTACCTGGACGCTTTGCGACGTACCGCTCTGGCCTTCTTTTTATCCTCTGGAAGGATTTCTTTTGCCAGGTACTCACATATGGGTGTCATCCACGTGTTGCCCTCTTCTTCTACTACATCGAGAATTTCTTTTTCATTTATGGACTTTTCCTTCAATTCTTCCACAAGCACCTGTTTACTAAGTGTCGACGATACTTTGTAGAATCGATCTTGCTTAGGGCGTCTGCCTTCTTGTTTTCACTTCATGGTATTTGTTTGACGAAAAATTCCTTGAAGCTTTTTGTCAGTGTTTTTACTTTGTTCAAGTACTGAATCATGCCTGGCTCTTTGGCAATGTAGGAGCTGTTAACTTGATTGGCTACAAGTCTTGAGTCAACGTGTGCTTGCAAATTCTTTACGCCCATAGTTTTGTGATCCGAGACCGCTATTAATGCTTCATACTCAGCTTCATTGTTTAGAACCTCAAATCTAAACCTCATGCGTATGGACTCTAGCCCCACCGATTGTGTAATGTACAGTCCTGCTCGTAGCCGTCTACACAGACGAACCTCCTTGAAACAAAGTCCACGGCTCCGGTAGTTCTTCCGGTTCTGCCATGAGTTTTCATTCGGAGACTCCTCTTCCGGTCGTTCTACAATAAAGTCTGCCAATATTTGGCTCAATTGCATTTTATTCCCCACCCCCCCCGCCCCGCTTGTTTTTTGTCCTTGTCTGTATTGGATATCATATCCTTCTAATTCAAACTTCCATTTCAACATTCTCCCGGACATTTCTGAACTTGACAATAGTTGCTTTATTGGTTGGTATGTTATTACAACAATCGTGTGTGCTTCGAATATCGTTTTCAACCGATTGCTTGCACTGAGCAAGGCTAACACCAATTTTCCTGGAATAGGATTATATTTGACTTCCGACCTCGTAGGGCGCGCTTACAAAAAATACTGGTATTTTCTTCCTTCCCGTCCGTCATCAAGACTGCGCTGAGAGCTCTTCTAACAGCGGCAGGTACATTGATTAGTTTCTTCATGCTCTCCTAGGTGCTGTCAGTGTTGGATTCTGCAATAATAGTTAGTCATCTGCTTGAACGCTGATTCGGCTTCCTTTGTCCATTGAAAATCGCTCATACCAGTGTGCACTTTTCAAAGTTTTGAAAAAAAGTAACATTTTATTCTGCTGATTTGACAAGAAATCTATTTAAATTGCTAGCTACCTTTAACTTTTGTACATGCCTTGATGCAATCTCGGAGATGGCAAGCCTAAGGACTGCGTCTGCTTTATTCCGACATGCTCTTAACCCTTGGTGCTTACATTTTTATAACCTAAAACATTCCATCATGCATTCCGAAGGTGCATTTCTTTGGATTTAACTTCATTTTATCGGACGGAAGGGTTTTTGAATGTTTTCGTTTTATCTCAGAAGCTTTCTCTTCTGTGAGGCTCTTATAACCAGTTCTTGACGATATACCTCCATGTTAGTCCAATCTGTTTTTTTGAAATGCCTTAACCACAAGCATTGATATTGTGACCCAACATTCTAGAAACCGCACGACATTTAGAGTACAGACACAATATCCCTTGGCTTGTTATGAACGCTGTTTTTTCTTTGTCTTCTTTTGCCATCTTAATTTGGTGATACCCCTTGTATGCATCTAAGAAACATTTGAAAGGGTACCCGCAGAGAGATTCTACCTTCCAATCTATTTCCGGCAATGGGTAGCAATCCTTGGGACATGCGTTGTTAAGATCTTTGAAGTCTACACACATTCGCCAAGTTCCATCATGCTTTTTGACCATTACCGGATTAGAGAGCCAACTGTGATAGTGGACCTCTTCATTATTCCGGCATCCACCAGTTTTTCCACCTCTTCTTGGATTGCCTTATTTCTTTCCGGTGCCTGCCCTCTTTTCTATGCCTACTGTGTGAAACCATTCCTCCCGGACATTTACAAGCGGTGTCTGCGATTGCTTCCGTGGGACGCCCCAGTCATATCCGCCGGCTTCCAGTCAAAAATATCCATGTTTTGTTTGAAGCAAGGACATAGTTTTCTTTTGCGTCCTCTTACTCTGTTAATGTTAGATCTAAGGCAACTAGTCTGCCCAGGGTATACAGGTGAATTGCCACATTTATTTTTTCTTCCAATACTTGGTTTACTGCGGGAGGCTGGATGCTAGGTCCGGAGATCATAGCACATTCCATAGGAATGACTCTGCTGCTCTGTAGCGTTACCGTGCCGTCCTCAACGGGAATTTTAACATCCTGTGTGCTGTTGATGGTACGACGCGGATTTTCTTTATGTCCGGCCTGCCTATTATTGCATTGTGTTGGGATGGTGACCTGATAACCATGAAGTTCATCATGGCGGAAGTGGAGTGTAATTTCAATCACCTATTATGACTAGTAAGGCTATATGGCCTAAGTGGCCAGGATGGTCTCTCCACTGAATTCGACATGGTGCGTGGTGCCGAACATTTGATCCCTTATCTCTTTGCGGAGTCTTACAAAGCAGTGTTCATATAAGACTTTTGAGGATGCTCTGCCGTCAATGTATACCCGATGCACAAAGTGCCCGCCCATTTTGGCTTCGATTATCATTGGTCCCTCCGTTCCGTCTTCTTCCCCCAGAGGTGGAAAGGAAATCGCCATCTCCGGAGAGAAGCTTTGAGTAATCCTGGGCTTGGCCACTCTTTCCCATGGTTGAATCATCAGTATAGCCAAAGGTTTAATCCTTCTGGACGCTTCCTTTTTTTATGCTTTCGGCCTTGTCTTCTGTTAATTCTCAGATAAGTTGCGACAATTTTTCCGGCTTTGATCATTTCGCTAAGTTTGCTTCTCACTGCATGCAATCGTTTCCGTGACTGTGTCCCGTATCTGAATGAAATTCACAGTATTTGTTCGGATCCCTTTCTCTCCGCATGAGTTACCATTGGGGGTAGAGCTTTGAACTTTCCTTTTTCCAGAGCGAAAAATTCTTTTGGGGTTTTGGTAAGGAGTGAGAATCTGTCTGGCTTACGATCCGATCTTTATTTGTTTTTGAAGCCTTTCTTGAAATTCGGTTTGTCCCCCCCCCCCCTCTGATTGTTTCCATGATGAGGATGCACTTTTCTCCGGCCGTACTAGAATGCAGGCAACTTCCCTTGTAAGAAACGTAGTCAATATCTAAAGCAATTCGACCATAGACCTTGGAATTCTTTCATATAGACGCTTGGGTTAACCCAGGGTGAAGATTATTCCGTGCATAAACCCGAAGATTACTCATGCATACCGGAGCTCATTCCACGCCAGGACTTTCTGCCGTTATACTTTCATGAAGTCTTCCGTAGATTCTCCATCTCTTTCTTGCTGGATGTATCACCACCGTATCCTTGATGTGTTTTGTTTGAAGATAGTTCTCTCTAAACGCTGTTCTTAGATCTTCATAGCTATCAATCGATTCTTTTGGTAGCTTGTCGAACCAAACTCTAGCATTCCCGGTGAAGGTTGAGTTGAACATGTGGCACCATGTTAGCATTGTCCATCCTTCTGTTTTTGCGGCCGATTGAAATAGCTTTAAGTGATCCTCCGGATCTCCACTTCCATCATATTCATATGTGGCTAGGCATCCTAGTCCTCGGAGACTAAAATGCCGATCCGAGTGTGAAGGGGATTTCTATCCCTCTACATGTCCAAACTGGGAAGAGATCGACTTCATAGGTACCTCGACCTAATGCTTCTGATTTGGAATACAGGGCCCCCTTCGCTATATTCGCTTTCTGAATATCGGGTAGTCGTACGGGACGGTGTTCCCTTTTGTTGATGCCTCCTTAGTTCTACTTCAGCTCTTTTTGCTTGGGGACTTCGTCGACGACTATCGGAACTGCGATGAGCTGGCCCCTTAATTCCCAACTATTGAACACTGCCACCTTCCTTCAGTGGCCGGCCATGGAGAAGGGATTGTCTTTCTTAAGCCTTTTGAAAACACTGGCATGTGGTGATGGGCTTCGGGAATGCCTATCTCCGTGCCTTCTTCTTGGTTCTGTTCGGGCGGTTGGCGTCTTAGATTCAGAGTAGTGCGATTCTTCACGGCTCCTTATCTTAATTCCGGACTCGTCGCAATATCATTCGAGCCTTATCACTGCGTTGAGATGATGTCTTTCTGCTCCTTTTCTTTGCATCTTTTCGGCGATGAGCGGCAAGAGTTGGTGATAGTTTTTGTCACACATTTCCCTAAGAACCTCATCAGACATAGGTTCCTCAAGACCTTGGGGGCCATTCCTTCCCCCAGTGTTCCTCACGGCGGACGTGAGATTCGTTTTGTGTTTGCTGTTCGTGAGTGCTCATGTGAGTTTTTAGAGATCGTGTTTTCGTAAGTGTCCCAGCGGATGGCGCCACTTGTTAGTACAAAATTCGTGTCGGGTTTGGCAAGGTACCGAAGTCCTTTGCCGGGTCGGACCTCCAAATGACTTGAATGTTAAATCTTGTACTGGAGCAAGAGAAGTGATGATTTTCTGCACAATTGAGAGTAAACCGTTAGCCTTACCGTGGGGACGGACCTCACGATTAGACTCTGGCGTGAGAGTAAGTATTCATATTGTCAGAGAGAATAAGAATAACTGTGTACCTTTTGGGGTGTACTATGACCCCTATTTATAGGTGCCTAGTGCTAGGGTTTCCTAGTATTTTGGTTGCTTTAATGTACCAGAGTGTGGAGATCTCGACACACTGTTGATCATAGGGAGTACACATCGGTGAGTCTCAGTTCCGCGGTAAATCATGAGAGACGCCGCGACGCATCAATTAAAGCGATCTGCGACAATCGCTAGGTTTGGTCGCGGCCCAAGCGAGATTGGGATGTTTACTACGACCCTATTATTAGACAGGTTAGGCCAAAAGTCTAAGTCATAGTATGGCCCAAGCCCAGAGGCTTGGTACACCTAGTATACGTCATCATATACCATGGCTGCAGCCACAAACAACCTACATAATACAATCACCCAAGCTGAGATAGACCATGACGTACTGGTGTACAAAAGTCGCGTGATCTCCGATCGAAACCATCCCAGCCGACGACCCAGACCATGATTGGGCTTAAGAAGTTATATTTTAGCAAGACCATGACTGGGCTTCTTTCCTAGATTTATTTAGCTTGACAACATATATAGTACGAGTAGTCATGCAAATCCAAACCGGTTTTTTAAAAAACCGGTCGAAAAAATCGTAACCGGTTTTTTTTAACCGGTTCGGTTAAATATAACCGAACCGGTTAGACCGGTTTTCGGGTTTTTAATCATACCGGTTTTTTACCGGTTTAAAAAAAATCCGGTTAAACCCGGTTTTTATTTTTTATTTTTTTAATTTTTAATTTTATTATAACCGTTACTAAAGTTTTTGTGTTGGTTTTTTTTAAAAAAAACCGATTTTAACCGGTTAAAAAAACCGGTCAACAAGGAAGTCAAACTAGCCGTTTCAATTTTTTTTTTTAAAAACCGGTTAAAAAAACCGGTTTTTTCGGTTTTTTTAAAAAAAAAAATTCACAACGCCTACTAGCCGTTTAAACCCATTTTTTTTGATGATTTTAGGGCATGACTTAGTACTATAAATACATGTAATGAGTTGGGGTTGAAAACACATAAAAAACACTCACCAATCTCTCTATTCTCTCTAATCGTGATATATAAACTTCTAATTTTTCTCAAATCCGCTATAATGGAAAACTCACATTCCACAACAAGCTTCCCACTAATGCCTTCGTTTCTACTGGCCAAGGTTCGAAAAATTTACAGCAAATAAAGATGTGGAGCGAATTAGACCAACTACGAGAAAAGGCGATGTTTGGTCTAATTACGATATATTTAATTAGAGATCGATGGGGTGGAAAAGGCGCGTTGCACGAAATGTATGAAATTTTCTAACCACCGACTAACACTACCCTCCGACTCATAAGAACCTGGATGTAATGCGAGTTAGCCGAAAATGCAACGTTTCACAAGGTACTATAGGTGCGGATGGTCAAGCTAGTTTTTTATATATGATAATGATCGGTTTCGACTTGATTTTACGAAGTTGTCGATTCAAACAAGCGTTCCATTCAACCACATTCGACAACGTCAAGCTTACGGATATCAAATCAAGAAGGAGCTACAACCGCGGTATCAACATGTAAGTCGTACTACCTTAGAAGTGATGCTTATTAAATGAATGGGAAACGGCTAAAAAAGATATTATTGATGTTTTCGTGATTATAAATATGGTGTTTCTATAACTACGGATACTTGGACCGCACCACATGGTACGGCAAATTCTTATTTAGCCGTTACGGCTCATTGGTTTAATCCCGAATGCTTGGGTTTTTAATTAAACGGACAATTGCTTTAAACTATTTGGTTATAACTCATACGAGATCTAATTTAAGAAAAATTTTACATGACACTTTAAATTGAATATAATTAGATGATAAAGTTATTACGATTCACTAGATAATGCATCTAATAGATACTAGAAGCTATGGATTAGTTAAAATTACGTAAAAAAACCCGTATATAAGATGGTCTTTTTTTCATTCCCCTTTGTGTTGCCATGTTAAAAATTATCCGAGCAAGCGGCAATAAAAATATGTGATAGTATTACGGATGAAATTTAGGGGTATTTATTAGTAACTATATATAGTTCGAGTAACGCACGACAAATGAACTATAAACGTTTCGTAAACAATGTGGTGAAGAACCCTAGGACCATGCTATGATAAAAATCCTATGGTGGAATTCAACTTGCATGATGTTTGAAAATAATAACGACAACTGAGACCTGTTAAACGCTTTAATGAAACACTTGTTAATAGAAATAAGTCCGTTTCGATAAGCGACCAGATTGGGATTTACTAAATGATTTAACTATTTTTTGACAAGTTTATAAAAGTCCGCAACAACTATATTATCGGTTTTATAACTCCAACTACTCTAGTATTAATCAAATTTATGCTAAGACGGAAAAATTTAGACGAATTAAAAACCTCACCTAGTCAAAATGTTTAGAAAATGGTTAAAGTTATAAAAAGAAATTTGGTAAAATATTTTCTAATTTACCTTGTTTTTACTATGTTCCCCGCACTTAGATCCATGTTTAAATGTAGGAGGCGTGGAACTATTAAATAACAAGAATAATGAACAATTTTAGACTCATCCTAGGGTTAGACGCTGACAACCCCGACCCCAACTATATAAACTCCCAAATTTTTATATTTAACGATAACTTTAAAAAATTATTTGGAATTTATGCAACAAAATATGGTCAAATACAAAACCCAATTGTTGATCAAATGCGGGTCGGATCGTCCCGAAGGTCAATGACATTACATAACCTTTATAAAAGTTAATTTTGAAGACGCTACAAACGTCAACGGACATCGCCCCAACAAGCGGTTGGACAATATATGGCAACAAACTTTTTAATAACCTTTAAAGGCCTGAAGAGTTTTACAAACTTTGACATTTTGGCTTTGGAAAGAAAAGGGAAATCCCAATTTCCAATTTTATCCGCTATGGCTCGTGACATATTAAAGTGACCAAGCTCGACGGTAGCTCCGAATACATGCCTTTTCTATTAGCGGTAGAATTATATCGGAAAGAAGGTCAAGACTAACCCCCGAATCCGTGGAAGTATGTGTATGTTTGAAAGATTATTGAACACGTAGATGTAGAAGATTTTTTGGAAGGTTTAATGGATTGAGTATAGACGGTGATGCAATGCCGACAGCTCGACATACCTTGACTACACAAATATGTTTCGCGTGATGGCCATGCCGAAGCTCGAATGTATTAGTAATTATATATTTTTATTGTATAATTGTAATGTTAAAATAAAAGTTATGATTGTATTTTTTTATATGTTTCCGGTGGCAAATAAAAATTTATGATTAGTATTAGTTTTAGTATGATAATTCAG
This sequence comes from Tanacetum coccineum, assembly GCA_026074375.1. Taxonomy (NCBI): domain Eukaryota; kingdom Viridiplantae; phylum Streptophyta; class Magnoliopsida; order Asterales; family Asteraceae; genus Tanacetum; species Tanacetum coccineum. The sequence goes on along the minus strand of BQNB010008561.1, from coordinate 3,500 downwards.
GATGTCATTTTTAATTAAATGTAGTATAAATAACAAGTTTAATTAAATAGACTGATTTCAGAAGTTTTTAAATTCCGAAAAAACCGAACGTATAAAAACGATTCCCGAACATTTATAACCGAAAAAAACCGAACCGGTGAAAAAACCGATTCGAAAATTTATAACCGAAAAAACCGATTCCGAAGATTTAAACCGAAAAACCCGATTTCGGAAAAACCGAATAACCGAGAACCGGTTTATTAGAAAAACCGTTATTTTAAAACCCTAGTCTAATAACCGAAAACCGGTTTTAACCGATTTTTTTGCACCACTAAGTACGAGTATATAAACATTAGGTTTATATAATAAAATGAGGGCTAATTATGGTTGGTCGTCTAATTAGCTCGATCATTTTAGAAAGTTTATGTTTGTATTTGTAGTGTTTGTAAATAAATAATTAGTCAAATTGTGTAATGGTTATCCAGCCAATCATGAAACCTTACTAAACTGGTGTTTGAGTATATATCGTAAATAGTCTTGTTTGAATGTTAGCCTTTTGTTAGCAGCTTTGTTAGTTTATTTGTTGGAATGCTACAACCACAAAACATTTACAAACAAATATCCACATAATAACATGTCTTCTAACTTCTTGTATTCTTTTTTTTGAAATGCAACATACACAGTAATTTTTACAAACAAACCTTTGCACAAATGATAATGATGTGACCATATAATTGACCAATTATGTATTATGTATTTTCTCTCTCCTATTTTTACCACCTATATTTGACTGACACAACATTATGTGAAATTTTGATTTTATGTAAAATTTAAATGTGGATGTACATTTCTCATACATTTTCTTACTTTTAAATTCACTTTCTACAAACAATCCAATCATCAGGCAATTCCGTGTCATTTATGTGAATATTTTTTGTAAAAATTTTGTGGTTCTAGTATTTCTCTTATTTGTTACCACTGCTGTCTAGAGAATATGTGATCTTTATTCAGGTTTTATATCCAAACTTTTAAAGAGTAAAGAATATATTGTATTCAACAAAACTTCTAAGAACTTTTGAATTTGAAATTTACAATTTGTACCAATGCACTACAAAAGATGTGCTGAATACTTGATGTAATGATTTTTCCCTGTCGAGGTTTGAAAGAAATTTGAAAGCAATAAATCACGCTTTTAATTGTATAGCATACGTACAATTTTTTGTATAAGTAAATAATCTGTTTCAATCCACTAAACTTATATATGGTCCTTTTAATCGGTCATCCTAAAAATTAAAAACGGAACACACACAAATTTTCTTGATAGCAAAGCCTTCTGATTTGCGAGTCAAATTTATCATCACCATGTTTGCTTTTTCCTAAATAAAAATAGTCCCTAAAATACATTTAAATTATTTTACATAATTAACTTTAGGATAGAGGTAAGTTTATCAAAACATAATTAACAGAGGGTTCGGTGCCAGCGCGATGTGGCATAGCTTATTTTGACTTGATTTTGTGTGTATCGTTCGTCGGAAATGTGTTTAGTCTCGTTTCGGGCTATTTGTATTTAATAGACTAAATGGGTTTTTGCGCATAGTGACGACGATAAAACCATTGTCAACCAAACTTTTCCCGTAATTTCCTACCTGCTTAGTGAAGTCTTTTCGCAACATTCAGAATGTATATGTGTTCGATGTATGTATTTGTTTGGTTCCCCGTTGCTTTCCCGCAACATTATATTGACACAATCACTCCCGCATGTACAAAGACCCTCACACTCTTTTACCCGTCAAAAATTCTCTAAATAAGTACAATTTTGACGATTCAAGTTTGTATTGATTCAAATTAAGGTTTTAGTTGTAAAAGAAGTTGAATTAAAATAAAATAAACCTACTAGAAAGTGAAAAAAAAAACTAAAGTTTAAAAAAGTATATCAAAATAGATAGTGAATTAAAGAGTATTTTTTAAAAAATATGATAAAAATAGATAATAAAAAAATTAAATAGTTAAGAGGATATTTTAATTAGAAAATAAAAGTGATTTTTTAAATAATAGATGATACATGTCACTCTAAAAATCATTTATGAAAATTGAGATGGAGGGTCAATATCTCACCTTCTGATGATGTGTCATTTTATACACTATTTCGGGGTCATTTAACCCTTTAAATCTAGCAAATATGCCCACATTATGTGTTTAATCGTTTGTTTCGGGTTTTTACACTTGATACAATTGGAGGAAATACACGTGACTTGGGCTCATTTGAAGAAGAAACGTACAAAATTACGGACCTACACCAAATCTCTTGAAGATTTATGCATACAGCTCGTGGAGACGACGTCGCAGGCATAAAGCGACGCCGTCGTGATCTATCCAGTGACGGCGTCAGAAATCCAGCGACGACGTCAGAACGTGGCCGACTTAAAAAAGGATCTAGAATCATCTACGTGGTGACGGCGTCAGGACTTCAAAGCGACGTCGTCAGAAACGACTTTCCTATATATAATTTAACCGACAATAAGATTTAAGTGTGGTAACTTCTATAATTTTAGGGAGACTAACCCTAGTCATTCTAGAAGCTTTTAAGGTCATTTTGTAGGTCATTTTTAGGGTCTCAAAACCCTATTGTACTACCTTGAATCCATGTTTTAATCAAGTAAGGTTATTTATCATTCAATACGTGTTGTTTGATTGATTTATCTTCTTGCTTTCTTTATAACATGCGATGCTAAACCCTCCTTTGTATTTATCTATGATTGCATGAAACTTAGGTTGTAGATCCTTTTGATGTTGCTTCTTGTTAATGAATGTGCGCGTTAGGATTTAGAAAACCAGTTTTTGTCTGTATCACTGTTGATATGTCTAGGGAAACGCGAGTAGTGTAGAAAGGATACCATCGGTAACAGTCTTCATATTACGTTACCCACTATATGGTTGATCCCTCTTAAGATATTTCATATGCATTTAATATACTCTTAGGGGCCTTGTAATAGTCTTCATACTACCTTACTTGTGTGTTGCCTTAATAGAATATTAAATAGACGGCGGGTTCGTGTAATCTATTCATGACCTAGGAAATACTTACACAGATCATCACAAGTGTGGCAAAGCAACAGATCTAGGAATAGCAATCTGAGGAGTAGTGCATGATTAGGTAAATACATTTGTTTATCATAAAGTTATCACTAGTAGTTTAGATATTAATTAGTTTAGTTATTAGTTAAACAAGACAACCTCTCAAATCATGATATTTACTTGCTTTCTTATAAATATAAAAACACAAAAAGAATCATCTCTCAACCCCTAGAATTATGTTAGACCATGATCAAGCCTTCCCAACCTATTCTCCTTGAGAACGATAACAACCCCCTAGTTTTGCCTATACTACACTACAACGATTAGGTACAATGCCTAGGGAGTTGTAAAACTTCGTGTTGAAGTCCTTACGACTACCGCATCATGTAAGCTGCTGGACAATTCCAGAAGCTTTCAGATAATCTTTAAACTCTTGACTAATATAT
>BQNB010008560.1:67128-82003 GCA_026074375.1 Tanacetum coccineum | reverse complement strand
ACAAGCAATCACCTTCTCCTTTTTCCAAGCATGCTTCCAAATCCTTGCTTCGCGCATCATAATATACTACGAAATCGTCTGCTCCTTCCGGTAATGCCAAGATCGGCTCATTACCCATTTGATTCCTTCTACATCTAGATAGCTTCCTCTTTGCTCCGCTTCCACGTTGTTGGAAAACTTCACGTACATCTTCTCTTCCTTCAGTGACTCCACATTTATCTTCACGTGCGACTCGTACTCCTCCTTAGACTACGGGTCGGTTTAAAATATCGTCTGTATATATATGTTAACTAGCTTGTCTATATACGGCCATGCACACCCGGCTCATTAACTCCATGAAAACCGCTGGTGATTTGGTTAACCTAAAAGGCATAGCCGTAAACTTTAACGTGTCTATTACGCATCCTAAAAACAGTCTTAGCTACGTCATCCCCGTGCACCCTTCATTGGTGACATCACATACGAATTTTCTATCTCACACTTCTCGAGATTGTAACACCCCCAAAAATCAGGATAACGCAGCGGAATGGTAACATTGGGGTGCTACTTCAGGGCACAAAACACAAGTCATGGAAAACGACCTTAAAATGGACGTTTTAAATAAATTTCACATTTGATATATTAAAATCGGAGTTTACAAAGGGTCCCATTTATAATGCAATAGAAAACATTTCTTTAAAACGTTTGTCGAATGGTACTCAAGTTATTAAGCCTTCAAAAATATATCCGCACGACTCAAATGCTCCCAATGCTCCACTAGCAAAATAATAACCTGAGGAAATACATGCAAAAACGTCAACAATAATGTTGGTGAATTCATAGGTTTAAGTAAAATCAGTATTGACATAATTCAAGAAATATTTCAGTAAGAAAAGAAGCGTTGCAACATTTAAAAGTATCAGTTCCGAAATCCAAGTAGTGATTCAATAAATCAAAAAATATTAATGTAATCAAACAGTTTAGTGGACCACAAAATGTAGGTAACGGCAGACTATGTACATATTCCATAGTCCAAAACATGTATTATTGCACTAAGCTCATGACCCCGAAACCTTAACTGTCAGTGCCCCAAAAACAAATATAGGGTGTCTGCCAGAACATGCCTACAAGTTCCTTAAAATATTAAATGCACCATGGCCAACTTGTGACCAAAAATTCCAGGTGGGGAGTGTCAGTACCGATAGATCTATCCATAACACTTGCGCTTACTACATTAGCAATTAACGGTTCCCTAACAAACGCATCAACGATTGCTAGAAACACCCCCAGTGAATAATACAACGTACCACGACCCATTAATTAAATGATTAAGAACCTTTGTACCAAAATCGATTTTTAACCCCAAGGAAACCTTTCCCTCATAACCTTAAAACCATTTATTATAAAACAATAGAATCACAATAGTAATATGCAATTAATTTTTTTTTAAAGCTAGAATAAATTTAAAATAAAATTTTTATAAACTTATATTAATTATGGTTTTCATAAAAGAAATCAAAAGATGATTTTAAAAAAAATGTGTTGCATTTTATTTGTATAATTTATTTTTTTTAAAGAAGTTTTTAACACCTAAACAATATGAAAATCGACACAAGAAACATACTTTCTCAAAGGAATTTAGACTCAACAAAAACAAAAAAACATCCGATAGCAAAATAGACTCCAAAATACCTTAAGAATTCCAATACCAGAATATTAATTTACTTGAAAACGAACACGACAAGAACTCTTGCAACCAAAACAAACCCATAAAGGGACTCATCCACACCAACTGCTCTTTAGAACCAAACCAAAAAGTATCGCGACCTTTAAGGACAAAGGAAAAAATCAAAATGCCAAACGGAAGAACAAAAACTCCAAGTTCTATGATAACACACTAAATACCAACACGAGCGTTGGAATGTCTCAACGAACATCGAGCTAAAAGAACCAACTTAAAAATCGCGACGACAATACCAACAGGTATCCGATGTATCCACAAACGATAGATGAAAGGGAACCTTACCATCTACGCAACCCAACCTAATATAATCGCCCGGTCGGTTAAGAGAGGAATTCTCTAACCACACAACCATCCTCACAGGATCTCACATCACATCTACACTACCATCTACATAACTATCCAGACTTACATCCTTACATAATACATACAAGCAACAATGATCAATGCAATCAAAGTCACAAGTCCACGTGTGTGTTGCCTTTATAATTATGTTCGCGACCATAATTATAATTGCAGCTTTTTCACAGGTGTACTTACTTCCAAGACCACACATCTCAATGATAACACACATCTACCACATAGCACTTAATAATAATCCAAATTTAACTCAAACATGATAATCCATCTAACGAACCATAAAATCCCAATCGACCAAATGAAACAGAAGTCACATCGTGACCCAAAATATAAAAGCAATCCTCGATTATAGCAACGCATCGAGGTAGAAAACAAAATAAACTTATGTTGGGCCTCGCTTGAGTTTGAATTTTCTCTCTTAAAAGTCACCCAACTTTGCGAGTCTAGTGAGGTAAACAATCTCCCAACGATATCTCCTAGGGGTAGGGGAAGACATGACTAAAACAATAGCAAAGGGGTATATACTATTAGATCCCCATAATGAAAAAGTATATATTTCATATTATATAGTAGTAATTCAAAATAGAAAGAATTTCAAAGCTTTTAGGTAGCGGGAACATACGGTATATACGTACACAAACACTTATGCCCTAAAATGCAACTATATGAGGGACCCTTAAGCTATAGTCTAGGCTCAACCACCTAGTTCTTTATAACCTGGCTTTGATACCAATCTGTCACACCCCGCCAAGGCGGAAACGCGAGGCGTAAACAAGAATGGATATCATCACAACACATGGTGTCTATATAGACAATACTAAAATGAAAACTAAAGTAAAGCAAAGACACAAAGTGTCATAACAATACCCAAAACCTAATTGTGTCTTTATTAATGAGAAAGAAGTCTCGTCAATAAATGACATGCAAAACATAATCCAAACAATTCATGCAAACGCATTTATTCAAACAAAAAGCGTAAATAAACTCCAAGCATCCTACGGTCTCTTCTAGCCTCTTCGCTCTATCTTAGCACCATTAAGCTCACCTGAAAATGATGCTTAAAACGTCAACATAAAGTTGAGCGAGAATCATAGGTTTACGATATACAACAAAATCCAAAATAACTTTCAATAAGCTGCTGCAATTACCAAAACAATTCATGTAACCAAACAATCACAACGGGACGAAACGTGCCCATGATCCAAGCACACAAAACAATGAGGTAGGCGTACCTCGCTGCTCCACTAATAGTCATGGAAAGGAATACAATTCCCAATTCCAGACTCTTGGTACCGAAGTCTCAATATCACAAGGAGTTGATCACCTCCAAGGATCTTACCCACAAAGTAGGCGGAGCCAAATCTCATAACACTAGGATAGGACCGTTACCCTCACGATCCAAATCGTAACACAAACGGGAATGGAACGTGCCCACGATCCAACAGTGCAACCAATATGAGGTAGGCGTACCTCTCCGATCCAATACACATAACTACAACAAGCTTAAAAATATTTTAACACGACAACAAGCATCATTCTCACCCCAAAATAACATGAGAAAAAGGGGCTATGAAACTCACATTTGCTTAGCTTTCCAAAAGATTCCAACAAAAAGCTTCACAAACAACTAGCACAAATCTAAACAACAAAATAACTCTTGTTACAACCGCTACTAAATCAAAAGACTTAATGCACATTACACAATCATATGATGGATGTCTAATGGTGTTTTAGTTACCCTTCATAGGGTCACCCCGGCCCACCATGCCCGACATTAACCAATTCGTTACCAAGTTTTACTAGTTAGTCACAATTTGTTCAAAACTGCAGAATTTGAACGTGACTTAACGTACTCAAAACCCTTACTTATTGACCTCCATAATTCATACCAAAAATCACCTATGTTCATTTATGAGTAATTAACTTCCTTATGATTCTCAAGAGTCCCATCTTACATGCACAAGTACTCCCTAAAAAAATCAAGGACTCAAACAGTCCCCAATTCGATCTAGTTTGCACACTAAACGGTTTAGACCTAAAAATCATACTTAGACTCCAAATCAGAAGCTCTTCTTTGGGGAATCTCTAATAAACACATAGAACTAAACTCCTGTAGAAGAACTAAGCAAAATTCGAATTTTAAGTGTGGGTTTAATACCTCGTAATCTGACCTAAATCAGACCTGTATCAATAGCTTTGACACTTTTCTTGCAAATCAACGTTTGACTCACTTATTCCCACCTTAAAAAATCTTCGAGGCCGAATGTCCAGGAAACTAGACTCTCTGAGCAACTCATAGAACACCGCGGAAACTTGACAAAACTCTATTACCATCATTGGATATCAGCCGAACAACACGATACCCTAAATTCTGACCATAATCGAAATCCAATCTAACCCAATTAAATCTAACCAATTACACCCATATGCTTCTAATTAAACCCTAATCATTATAACATGATTAAACATCATTAATTTATAGATTTTATAAAACCCTAATTCCATCATAATAATTATTTACATGGATTAATGATTAAAACTAAACAAAGAACAATGATCTATACCTTAAACCTTCAATTCTTGAGCAATAAATCACCTAACTTGTAAAATAATTTTTCTTCTCTTGTTTTCTTCTTGATTCAGCCGAATAGTACCCAAGGGGGAAGATAAAAGTGTTTTAGGGATATCTTGGTTTAGTATTTATAGGATTAGAATCCTAGTTGGAATAAAATTTTGTTTTCTTTTTCCCTTTATCCCTATATTCGACCGAATATACATATACATATATTTTTTTTATTAAATCATTAATTAACTAATTTACTTCATTACCTTAAGTTTTTATAAAAACCTAAGGCTATTTGCGCTGACCTTTTACTTAAACCAATTTTACTAGACTTTTAAAAAAATTACTTTTCATTTTTATTAAACGAACATTTCAAAAATAGAAATTTCATTTCTTTCATATCCTTACTACTAGAACCTAATCTCATCCTAAATTACTAACACAAAAATACGTATACGTATAATTAGTTATACAATCAACGCGAAACCGCTTCAATCACCAAAATTATTTCCTTGTCACCAAAGGTGAACGAAATGAACTCCATAAAATCCAACACAAATCCAATCCCAATAAGACGATCACCGCACAATGGATTGATTATCCAATCCACATATCCCACACAAACACAATAAACACGTATAAAACACAGTAAAACATAACCCATACTTATAGAACAGATATTTAGGTCAACACTACGGTTTAACCAACCTGCTCAAGCCACGGTTGTCACACCAAATGTGAGTTGGCATCCTCCTTTTCCCTTTTATTTGTTTTCCCAAACACGTGCCAGTAAAACATGCAAATCACAAACAACCATAACTTTTAAATTCACCCGCCATAGCAAGCGTAAGCATGGAAGGAAGCATCAATAAAGCAAGCGCTTACAACCCACACATAAAGCAATCAACCATTACCGCAGAATTACCAAAGGATGCAATAAGCATACGCGAATCATCGTGTAGGAGGCTCAGACAGGCTAACAACATATTAAATGTCACAAACCGGAAATTTTCAGAACTTTAAATGACTATTTTACCCTTTGTCTTTTTGGTTCCGACTTGTCTTTTTGACTTTTGACCTTTTACGGTCACATAAAAACGATTACCGCGTAGCAGGTAAATTTTTGAAACGTATTTAAATAATAAATCATAATTATTATTATTATCTCTCATTTACAAATTTATTTTTCAAACTTATTTGACTTGAAAACGAGAAGATATATGTTATTCATAAGTTGACTTATAAAAAACGACCTGTCAAAATGAGTTATTAATTATGAGGTTTACTGGCGTTTGATATAAACAAAACCATCCCCGAAAAACTTTTCAGTTTAAACTCCCAAAAAAAAGAGAGACACGAAATCAAGCAGAAAATTACTAAAAAACCTTCGCAAAATTTTGAAACACGACGCGTTGTTTAATTACACTATTTTATTAAATAAAAATATTTAATAAATTATTTTACTTTTTATTCAAAAACGTTTGTTTAAAAAACGCGAATGCTCAAATTAAAGTTTTATTTTTACGGATAAAGCTTGCCCGTGATACACGATGACTACATAAAATAAATAATAAACATTAAATAAATTTTATCAAACCATTTATAAAATATAGTCAAATAAATACTCATTTTCATAGGAAAACTATTTGGAAAAAACAAAGAACGCAAGTTCGTGGTTGAATCCCATTCCCATTTACCTACGCTAAACATGTCCCGAATCATTATTTAACAAAAATTACACTTATGGTCCTTCTAGAAACATTTACAAAATTAACCCTCATCTATTTTAGACTTGTCACATTCTTTTATAACTTATATATATATATATATATATATATATATATATATATATATATATATATATATATATATATATCAAAGCTATTAGGGTTTCACTCATTTCTATAACCCTAGCTACACACACCTCCCTCCTCTTCTCCAAAATTCCGACGCCTCCCATCTTTCCGGCCAGATTCCGGCCACCTGTCGCCGGCACCCAACCGACACCATCATCACCCCTGATGCCTCCACGCCACCTCCACCATCATCACGGCTGCCATATCACCCCGTCACCACGAACCACCACTTCACCCACGACGGTAGCAGCAACAGCCGCCTACCAACACCACCTACATCATCACAGCCACCGAAACCACCACCACTCCACCTCTTTTTCTTTTAGTTTGGATGGTTACTTTTTTTAATATAATAACTAGATAAGTGTGGTTTTAATTGTTTAAGTTTATTTTATTTCTTTTTTTTGGCTTGATCTAGTTTTTAAGGGTGTTTGTTTTGTGTTTTAACAGCCACATAGGCTGCCGCCTAGGGTGCGTTTGTTTTTGTGGTTAACGGCAGTAAGGTGCGTTTGGATTTGTGGCTAACAGCCCTTAAGAGGGTGTTTGAATCTGCGGTTAACAGCCCAAATAAGGGCGTTTGGTTCTGCGTTTAATGGCAGCCCCAAAAGGGTGTTTGTTTCTACGATTAACTACCCAAAAGGGGCGTTTGGTTGGCTGTGTAACAGCCCATAGGGTGTGTTTGGTTCATTATTTAATAGATAATAAGGGTGTGTTTGGTTTTGTTCAGTTTTGTTTCTTACTCGATCTTGTTTAGATATATATTGAAACGCGCGTACTTTGCAACATGGTTTTGATTAAAGTGGAAAACGTTGAGTTTTGTAAAAATGGGAAATGTTCTATAAACGAATAGGTCATGTCGAAATTTCTAAAAAATTTTAGTATTTTTCGCTACAACTACTATTATCTTTGAAAACCGATAATAAAAACTAAGTTATAGTTTAAAAATATTTTATTTATAATTATACCATAACCCGACAAATAAATAACAACTATACTTTTACAAACAAGACAACCAGTTTAGTTAAAACGCATATCGAAATACTAATTTATAAAAATTATTTTATAAATTCCCGACTAGAAAATAAAATCATAACTTTTGTAAAAGTTTTAGAAACATCGTTTACATAATTCTTAACTTTGAAACGTGTGTTTACTTCTAAACGAGAACTCTTTATTAATTTAGTTAAGTGATTTATTAAAATGTGTCGAATTATATTGTTACATTTATTTTTCTCACGTTTCTTATATAATACTTGTAAAATATTATATATCGCGACTTGTTCTTTTGGTTGTTTGTCTTTATTATATAATTCACCATATGAATTATATAATTATTTATTTTTCATATGTAATATATACGGAATATATTACACACTTTGCGTTTGCTTTTCGATCTAACCAACCACCAAACTCTTACGACTTGTAATCCAAATCCTTTATCAACGTGTCGCGTTGACGTACTCATCCATCGGAAAACCCTAATTCATCATTATAAAGTAGTGGGACTTAGCCTTTAAGTTAAGCCGCATCTTCTTGGTCGAGCCGTTCCGTTTTTCGTATGTGTTGTGCTTATTATTTGCATTTCTGCTAATTGTTCCGCAACATCAAGGTGAGTTCATAGCCTCATGTTTTACTACTTTTACTTTACTATTTTGGGGTGAGAACATGCTCGTTTACAAACTTATTTACTCTCATGATTTCAAACTCTTATAAATGTTCGTTTGCAAACTTGGTTACATGATTGATATCATACTTTGTTTTACTTATGGATGCAATTACTTAAAGCCTTTCTTTTGGAAATACATTGGTTGATTTTACTATGGACACAAGTACCTTGATCTACTTTCCCTGTTATGTGTTGCCTAAGTTGCGAATAGACCACTAATGCCCGAACTATCATGAACCGTTAATTTCTTAACTGACCGTACAGGTTAAGTAAGCGTGAGTGTTATAAATAGATCTATTGGGACTAATTATCCCTATCCGGGTAAGTAGCGCTTACTAGATTCGGAGGTCCCGAACAAACGGATATATACCATGTCGTGGTGGTCTTTGGTTTGGGACACCAGCTTAGGGCAGGAATACTTTGCAACAGGATGTAACTTGCCCTGTTGACTAATTAGCTTCGGTGTCATGAGCTTAGCGCAACAGTATACACTTTTCATGCGATATTGTATCCGTTATAATAGTCGCATGTGCTTTGTATGTGAAGTTATATCTCCTATAACTGTCACGTGCGTACTGTAAACTTGTGGTCCACACTACTTTGGTTGAACGTTTCTGATTATTAAATGTTTTTCGTAATACATTGAGTGAAGCTGTATTCACTAAACGTTTTTGGTCCTCATAAATGTTTTACTTAAACCTATGAATTCACTCAACTTTATGTTGACCGTTTTAGCATGTTTTTCTCAGGTGCTTAGCTTTGGACTTCTTGATGTGCTATGTGGAGTCTACGTGCAATATGATACTCTTTCAAGACTTATCAAAATATCATACTCGTTGTCTTTTGAAAACCAAATTATGCTTCCGCTACATTTTACTTACGCTTTTGCAAATGTTTAATTTCCTTTAAATATTGTAAAACTTATTTATTTTTAAACAATGCAACGAGTTATGATTTTCAAAACGTCCATTAGTGGTCGTTCTTTTGTGCCTTGTGTTCGGATTATGATGACGTCACGCCCTCGGACACGTATTCCGTCCAGGCCCCGTCTGGGGGTGTGACACAAAAAACCCATGTTCCTGGAAGATAACAAGATGATACATATACGTTTGGTAGTCGTCCATGTTGTCATTGTTGATTAAGAAAGAATTAGTCGAGATTTGTAAATGTGAATTTTGTGTACATGCATTGTCAAAAATTGCTTGATTGCGAAAATTTTATTCGACACAAGCCAGCCCTGACACCTATAAAATCATCCTTTACCAACTGATAGCCGTGTCCTGCGTGCCGCTGGCATAAGCGCTATCGAGGTTCTAGAGGCTTCACGAGCATATTGGTTTAGCGCGCTATGTGCTATCTGCTGCAACAAATTCATCAATGGTTAGTACACTATTTAATATTCACAAATTAGTCATGTCTTATAATTTAATATTAAGAAAAAGCTACTTAATGTATGCTTTCTTTGTTACATAGTACCGTAGCATTGCTCAAGTGGATATTGTCGTCCATTATCAGTGGTTTGTTTTGTTTGTTTAGATTTTTACAAGTCAAAGCGCTATCAAGGTTCTAGAGGCTTCACGGGCATATTGGTTTCGCGCGCTATCTGCTATCTGCCATAACAAATTCATCAATGGTTAGTACACTATTTAATATTCACAAAAACATACATAAATCAGAAATAAAATCAGATTTAGACACGTGTTATAATTTAATATTAACAAAAAACTACTCACTGAAAATGAAAGAGGTATGCTTTCTTTGTTGCATAGTACCGTAGCATTGCTTCAAGTGGATATTGCCGTCCATTATATCAGTGGTTTGTTTTGTTTGTTTAGATTTTTACAAGTCGATTATCTTAATTTGCAGAGCCGCTGTAGGCGTTGAGAAGAAAAAATGATCTTTGTTTTGTGTGGAATAGAATAGCGGTTTCAAGTTTAAACTTTCAAAGATGAGCACGTGAATGATTTAGATGTTGAACTACTCAAGTTTAGATTTACATGTTTTTATTATATATAGAGTGTGCAGGAAACTGATAATGTGTACTATTATGTATTGTTTTTATGTGAACTGAGCACCTTGAACTTAACCGAAACAACTAATGCAGTTTGCAGCTACATTAAATGCATGCCCGTGTTTATGAAACAACAAGAAATCTAGCTCCCGCAGCGAAGCGTGGGCTACCATACTCGTTGGTAACAATCACGATTTTTTTTCCAGTTAATTCATTTAATAAAGAATCATGTTGTATGTTGTAATATATTGCCTATGACTTTAAAGTTTAACGCGTAATATTAAGACTAGAACATAATTTAATGTCGGTTACGCTTTAACATCTTATATCATGACTTAATTTGTAACATATGAAACTGCCAAAAAGTTATTGTATACTATACTAATTATCAAAATAAATACGACACTCCCCATTGTCGTTTTGTAGGTGGGCTAAAGTTAGCCTGTATGTATTGGCCCATTTCTTTCTCGGCCTACTCTAGTGTTAAACCTCAAAACACATACCTCAGCTTCTTCTACCATATTCCAGACACCACCCCTATTGGATGGTCAATCACCCCATTCGATGGCATCTAACTCATCCTCTAATCATCATCATCAGATAATCTTTTCTAGATTCATACCAAAGAAACCAATCGCTACTTCGTGATGATTTGAATATGGGGAAAGAGAAAGTGGCAGCTTAGTTATTTGCTAATTTGCAGCAGCAACAGGTTTGAGCCTAATTTTCAAATCAGAAGGTTGCGGATATGGGGTTGGTTGGTCACTTTAACACATAAGGTCTGTTTTAAGTTATGTACTACTATAGTGTATTACAGGTTTTCTCAACACTTTTTAATGGAGGTTTTTCCCTTGGTTGGTATATTTTAAATGCAGATATTTGATGCGGCAGAGGAGGAGGCACATATGTTAAAGAATTCAGGGCCAAGCATTCCTCTAATGTAGGAACAAGGTATTGATGATCAACCTGTACGAAGGTCTTATCAACATGGATGTAGTATGAAATAGAAATCCAAGTTCCGTACCTGATTTTGTTAGTTAGCTACTGAAATAACTAATGCTATTATTAGATTGCTACACATAATAATAGTTGGCCCCTAACAGTTTTTAGTCGTTGTAATAAGTATGAAGACTAAAGGGAAATTCGTTAAAAGAAAGCTTGGACACAACTGGGGAGACTTCGTGTATGTTCATTGATGACATGGTCTCGAAACAGTGTATGCACGGTCAAACTTTAAACATCTTTGGGTATCGAACAACGCACGAATAGTAACGCTTGATCTGTCACAGCCGAAGACGTTGTCCTAAAACCTCTCAACTGTGACTCATTCACTCATATATGGTCATGCTGCCATTTGTATAGCTTCCTTAGACTTAATTACTACGGGTTTTCACTAATTCTTTAGCTTCCTTATACTTAATTACTATGGGTTTTCATTGCACCGGGTACCGTTAATGTTAATAATCTATAATTGCCACTCGCATATCAGCACATTCCTGTTCATGTCATAGCAGCAATAGTCTAATCGCCCAATCGGTTCATTACACATGTATGTACTTCTTATAGACATGTTGTTTAGGTTGGTTTGTTTACGTATTCTATGTAGTATTCATACTACTCCTCGCATTGTTGCAGCTCAAGATGGTGAGTACAAAATCACTCTATCCAATACGAGGAACAGACAAGAAGTTAGTGGCTCATTTGTCGCTCCTACACATCCAACAACTAGCTCACAACATAACATACGTATGTATCTTTTATACTATCAATCTAAATTTTTACATCATCAAGAATTTAAAACATGTTAGATCGCCTTCTCTAAATGCATTGGCGCAGGCATGATTCCTATGGATGCACACAATACACAGCAGCAATTTGCACTTCAAAGTAAGCATACTTATTTCAAACATCTTTGCTTCAATTATGTGAACGTATCGGTGCAGGCATGGTTCATAGCAGCAATGTTGATAATCTATAATTTGCTTTGTGTCGTTGTATTCCAGGCTATGGGAGCCATATTGAGTGTGAGCAGGCCAAAATTAACGTGTAGTGGCTACTGTTCCGTTTTAACCCGTTAACCGACCACCATTTTTTGGCACGTATACTTTGTTTATGATTGATTATTATCTAAACATAAAACCAATGCCTAACACTCTCAAAGTGACTTGACATATAATGAAACATCGAGGGGTTAATTACTAGAGATTTAAAAAAAGAAGACACCACAGCATATTACTTTAGGAGAATCTTTGCTTTCATTTCACCTATTTATTAGGTTTTTTTTGTGTGGTTATGCAGGTAGGAGATATGCATACAAGTTAAGATAGTGGTTAAAATGGAATATGGGATTCAGATGCGTTTACGAGTACCGTTCTTAGTTGCAGGTAATCTTAATTCCCACGCAGGAAGCAATACTTACTAAACCCGAGATCGATCAAAGCCAAATATATAATTGATATATCCTCTATGTTCTGTTGTAGAGTCTTAATCTAAATACTGATGCGATGTCTAGGCTGATCACAACATTTATTAATAGTAGTATGCTCTGTGCAATCATTTGATTTTGGCTAGACACTACTTGGCAAAAACATGACAATCTCTATGAAGCTTTTGATGCATCAATGTATGTTAAACATGTTCTTATTATGACAACACTGTCATTTGGGCTTTTGGTGACATGTTGATAGTGGATCTACTTTCATGTTGTAATGTCCACTAGTAATATTCCAGCTAAAATATAGGAAAATCAACATTAAGCATTTTGCTAAGTAATGTATTTAACTATAAATTACAATAGCAATAAATTACATTACGGAATGACCTTGCTTCCATGTGGCTCATCATAGTGGGTCAACCTTAATTCTGAAAGAGTATACTGTCATTTTTTCCCTATAGTCCTTACAAGAACCAATTTAGATGCAGTCTACCATAATTAAATGAAAAAGAAAAAAAATGAAGTAATGTTGTCAACTTAATCTTTAAGAAATTTTTTAATTTCAATGTGTACAGTAGCAGCGAGCCGTCATGTTTCCATACTTCATTTTCGGCTGCATAAAGCTAAACACCTACGAAGATAAAGTTAATCCCCGCCGCAACGCGCGGAAGAAAAGCCAACTTGTTTCTAACGAAATGCAAATCAATCTCCAAACGCTTAGTTCTGTCATAAAAAAATGGGTTTACTGTAATTTTGATTGCCACTATGTTATCATAGAAAACTTTAACAGGTAAAGGATTCGAAAATTTAAAATCTTTCAAAAATTTTAAAATCCAAACAATTTGAAAGTGATAGAAGCTATTGCTTTATACTAAGGAGACGTTTGGTAGGGGGTTATAGAATCAAAGATAAAGAATCATTTCAAAAGTAAATG
Source organism: Tanacetum coccineum (assembly GCA_026074375.1). Classification (NCBI taxonomy): domain Eukaryota; kingdom Viridiplantae; phylum Streptophyta; class Magnoliopsida; order Asterales; family Asteraceae; genus Tanacetum; species Tanacetum coccineum. Next base: position 68,459 of record BQNB010008560.1, on the reverse strand, counting down.
TTTGGTTAGTAAAATTTTGATGTGGTATGGAATAAATAGTTGTCATAAAACCCATAGACTCATTCAATGCTAAGTTGGTGAGATTTATGATTTTATCTTCTCTCTTCAATTAATAACATATTTACTTTCATAATTTATAAATAATGCACAAACCCAATATATAAACCATGGTTGTTAAGATCCCGATCTTGATCTTAGGATATTTCGATTTTACGATACTGCAAAGCAAAAATGATCCAGATCCTACATAGGATCTTTGCACGCTTAAGATCTTATAGGATCCCGATCTTGACCATAAGATCTTAAGATCTACTCCGATCCGATCTTACTTATCTCGAATCACAAATTAAAAAACTACAAATTTATGGGTCGTGTTTCGTAGAATTTAAAAGAACAATCATCTGGCCTTTGGCTCAAATGGTACCATTCTCCCTCCGCAAACGCTCAGTTGACCGGTCAAAGAGGGTCTTGCAAGAGAATGACCAGGGTTCAAACCCACCTCTTGGCTAATTAGGTCGTTGGGACAGGAGCTTATTGCCTGGGGCCGGGTCCTTGGGGAAGGGTCCGGTTGGCATCAAAAGATGCATGGGACCAGGGTGTTTCCACCAATTCATACTTTTTTGCAAGAATTTAAAAGAACATGTTAATCTTCTTAAACATTTCATAATTATAATTTAGGACAACAATTTTATGAAACATTAATATAATTTTGTGTTTATGATATATAATAATCTGTAGATTTGTATAATATTACAAAGATATTAAGACAATGACATTATAGTAGGATCTTACGATCCCGATCCGACTTTACGATCCCGATCTTGCAAAGACGAAAACGATCCTAGTTAGGATCTCGATCTTGAAAACCTTGGTACTTACTACTTAATAACTAAATCAATGGTGCCAACTTGATTTTGGTGTACCTTTAAACCGCTTTCACAACTAGGTTAAAATATGTGCCATACATTTTACACGAATAAGATTAATGATTAGGTGCCACTACAAGAAAAAGAAGAACGGGAGACGAACTTATCCCGGCGACATATGTCGCTGGGGATACATCGCTAAACGAAAAAAGTTTATCCTACGTGGTGCTGGTTCAACATGACTTTTTAGTCAAAGTTGGAAAAACTAATCCCCGACGACATGTCGTCGGGGATAGTTTGGGTTAAATCTGACTAAAAAAAGTCTCCCAAAAACTTGGCGATAAGTTTTCCTGCTCAATTTTCCCCGATGACATGTCTTCGGGGAATAGTTGACCATGGTTTGACTTTGTTTAAGCCGAGTGGTTAGTGTTAATGATCTTGAAAGGTGACGTGGACTAAACAATC
>BQNB010008560.1:44302-63613 GCA_026074375.1 Tanacetum coccineum | reverse complement strand
TTTCTCTCATTTTCTAGAAAGTAACAGAAGTGTTATGTGTGTTTGTGTGTGTATGTGTGACGAGAATTTAAGAGGAAAAAAAAGATTATGATGATTCTTAGGTGGTTGATAATTAGTGACCGAACTTGAACAAGGGGCCGAAATCATTCTTTCACTTTGGAGGGCCAACGTATGATTTAACCTTTAGTTTTGATCAACTTATGATTTAACCTTCAAACATTCTTAGCTAAAGATTTAACCATCAACTTTTTTGACTTGTTGAAATATACATTGTAAGTTACAATGATTTTGGGCATGCTATCTGTTTACAATTTGTAACCCTCAAACTTGTATACATTTTGGGGATTGCTATCGGTTTAAAAAGTTTTTTTCTCTGTTCTATTTTCTTTATTGACATTCCTTTTAATTACATATAAAGTATAAAACGAGTCCCGCGCGTTGCGGCGGGGTTACTTTTGGTGCAACTTTGATGAGAAGAATTTGTAACGGTATCTTTTGAATACAAATAATGAAAAGGATTGTTAAAAATTCAAAATTACCAGTGAATACATAAAATTCTGTCGTAGTTGAATATTAGATACGAAATACCAGTGTAACAAACTTTGAAACTATGAGCCTTTTAACCATAGTAGATTCACCCCGCCATGTTGAGCCATCATCTCCTGCATTCGTCTTTGCCTGATGGCTTCTAGTTCTGGGTCAGCATGTTATACAACAAAGCATCAGTATCTAAACGGCTTAGAAATTTGCAGTAAAAGATTACTAAATAGCCACTGTCTTTACCTTAAATAGTCACTACCTCATTCCTTAAAATACCACTCCTTAGGGAGTGTTTAATTTTCCTTGCTTATGGACAAATTTTAATTTTGAAAAGCCCATAAGCTCCATGTTGATAAGCTAAGCTAAAAAGGGGGAAGTTATCGTGTTCTCGAAATTCAAACTACTTGGCAAAACTATCATCCTTTTCAGTTTATCATCTTTCGCATTAAATACTTGTCAATAAACACAAATCCTAATCTACTGATCTTGTACCAATATTATGTTTACATAAAAAAACAGATCAAACTAAAACACTAATTAATACTCTGTAACCCTTTAGAAGTGTCCATCAAGAAGAACATAATTCACATCAGTAAGCATAGTAACAAACAAAAAACTCAGTTGGGTTCGAGCAAATAGATCCTAAATCATAGCAAATGCATATATCTATTATATGTATATATTATGAGTAAAGAAAGTAAACCATTGGTTGATTAAGGCTTGTTGTTTTGAATCTTAAAAAACAAAACACTGAAGAATAAGAATACGATGCTCGAGGAGGGTTTGGTTTGGTTTGGTTGCATTTATTCGATGCTTTTGGTTTCAAACAAATCATGTGCAATAACGGTATAAATAGAAACATACTGAGCAATAATAGAAATATGGATACATAAGTGGCATTTGGGTTAGTACTAATTCAAGTTAGGATTATGTCAATGTGCATAGTCTTAAGCTCACCATATGATGACAATAATTTACACGCTTAACTAAAAATTTTAAATATGTTAATCCAGGAAAATTATTTAGCAGTGGCAACAATAAGGGTTATCGGTAGCTATAATCAAGGTAAAGAGAAATAATTTTAAAGAAGCTCAAAAGGCAGCAACGCATATCGAATCACGTAATAGCACATTCTCTACCATGTAATCAGATTATTAAACGAAGTATGCGTACCTGTTATAGTTCAGTTCTCCTCATTCTCTATATGTTGTCTCCTCTTGTGCAACGTGTTTACATTGTATAGAGCAGCAACTTGCCTGTGACACATCAGCGTACAATTTATTCAGTTGGAGTAGTAAAGTTTTTTTAGTTACTACATCTGCTATACACAGAGCACGTAGAGTCGTAGAATACGAACAACGTATTAGATAGTTTATGCATAGTTACATTGAAATATATTTGATCTCTTTTTTATATATTATAATGTATCATATATCTTGATATTGGCTGAAACATGTCGGGATTGGGTACCTGGATCATTCCCTTACCGCTGATGTTGTCACCCATATCAAGGCTGCTCTTTGAGGCTTAAAGGTTTCTCGAAAGGTAGCTATTGGTTTGCCAACATTCTTCAAGATTTCTGGTTGAACCCTACAAAAAAGAATCAACGTTTAATACATTTAGACTCATGCTTTTCTTTTACATGTTTACGATGTGCAAATTCCTTTTATGAGCATTTAGATGTGCGTTTGCAAAAGTGGCATTCAAACATCAGAATTAGCATCAACTCCATTGTTTGACTTGCAATGCAATATCATTAAACCATGCTTCTAAAAACAGAGGAATTAGGCTTAGGACATCTATATTATTGTTAGAAGTGTTAATTTATTCGCCCAAGTCCAGGGCATTCACAATTTGCTTATGTACCGAGAAGTACTCTCAATTTGCACCCCACCACTGCAGCGATTCACAACCAAAGCAATATGTTAGATTGATGTAACAAAAAAGAAATGATAAATACCATGATAGGAAGAAATCGGCCTACTCGTTGTTTCAGCCGTCACATTCTTTCTTAAAGAAGTTAGTGTCTTATGGCTGGTTGTTGTAGTAACCGACGTCCGTCATACCATTATGTGTTGCGAGAACTTTTTTTGTTTGTTTGTATCATGCCCTTTCACAAACACCATCACTTTGCAAATTGTTTTGAGCACATCAGTCCCAATCTCCGAATACAACCACCCCACATCCACCCAAGCGCCACCCCTTTCAGAAACTACTCCAATGCTTTTTCAATCTTCACCTGCACACCAAACAAAAAATTTAGCACACAAAGTTAACAACTATCTCGTTTTTAAAACAAATATTTAAGTCTTTAGTGGGCGTCGCGGATGGCTTATTTCTTATGTTTTTGTGCTTATTTTTAGGCAGTTCTCGTAAGTAAAATCCAAACACTATCTCAAAAAATAATTTAATTTTAAGCAGAAAATATAATGAATCCTAAGCACGGCTTTATTTTTTTGGGTAAAAAGGAATCTATACCCCGGTAAAATATATTACACCAAAAAAGCATTGAAGTAGAACGGATGTAGGTGAAGTCCTAATATCTCAGCCCGTTACATGGGCAATCCCAAGCACGACTTTAAACATAAACGGAAACAAATATACCAAAAAGGTGTTTGTATAAGATTATTTTATGAGATTATCAGCTTATTAAGAATTTAAGATTTGTAAATGCCGATAAAGCTAAGTTTTTTCAGCTTATACTTTTGAGATTATGGACTATTAAGAATTTAAAAAAAGATATAATCAGATTTACTTACACCAAAGCAGCACATAGAGCCACGCCGGAGCGGAAGGATAGTGGTAAAGACGACGGAGCTTCGTCTGAAAACCCAAAGACACGACGAAGAAGCTGCAGAAACAAATGGGCCACCAATCTAGAAAAACATTCTTTCTCTTTGATGAAAACATTCTTTTCTCTTCGACGAAAACATTCTTTCTCTTTGACGAAAACATTCTTTTCTCTTCGACGAAAACATTATTTCTCTTCGACGAAACATTCTTTCTCTTCAACGAAAACATCCTTTCTCTCCTATGAAAACATTTTTTGACGAAAACATTATCTCTCTTCGACGAAAACATTATCTCTCTTCGATGAAAACACTCTTTGTCTTTCGATCACACCTCTTCCTTCTTACTCAACCACGCCTCTACAACCATAGAGATGGCTAATCTCTTTCCTCGACTATTTCCGCTACCACCTTTAAGATAACCTTATACCTCGTCATGAGATTGTTTTATGACATTCACAATACTCGAGAAGATCACCATCCATCTTGACATTGTCAAGCTCGTGTGAGCTTACCCTTCAGGCTTGGTATCTTGATGACGGTACTATTGTTGGAGATACCCTTATGGTAGCCAAGGCACTTGACATCATCAAGACTGATGGTCCGACTCGTGGTTTGTTTTTAAATGTTGATAAGACTGAACTTTTCTGGCCTGTGGAGGATCCTAGAAGTAAGATGGATGGTGTTTTTCCTATAAATATATCTCGTCCGCTCAATGGTGTCAAACTTCTGGGTGGTTCGGTCAGTTTAGATGAAGGTTTTTGTCGGGATTTAGCTTTGAAAAGTGACTCTAAAACTATCTCGTTAATGGAGGCAATCCACAAACTTTATGATCCTCAATGTGATATCCTTCTTCTTCGCAATTGCATTGGGGTTGCGAAACTATCTTATGCGTTGAGGACATGTTCTCCTGTTTATTTATTAGAGGCCCAAGTTCAGTTTGATCATGCGTTACGTGTCTCATTGGAGAAGATTGTTACCGCTTCAGGGCCAGGGTTTGGTGATTGGCAGTTGCGGCTTGCCACTCTCCCAATCAAGTTGGGTGGTCTTGGTATTCTTTTAGCGGGAGACATTAGCAAGTATGCGTTTCTCGCCTCTCGTTTGCAAACGAGCGCCCTTCAGGCCAAGATATTGATGAAGACTGGCATTGAATCCGAAGGTTCTTCTTTTAAGCATGCTCTCGATGCTTTCAACACTACATGCAACGTTGACGCTCTCTTTGTCACCACTTGCACTTCTGCCCCCCAAATGATGAAAAACTTGGCAAAGTGTTACTTTGGTGTCATTGAGAAAGACCTTGTTTCCAAGTACTCGCTAAGTCCACGACAGGTGTCTATTCTTAGTTGCATACGCGCCCCACACGCACAAGATTTTCTTTTCACCATCCCTATTGATGGCTTGGGGCAGAGGATGAACCACCGTCAATTTCGCTCTGTTTTGTGTTATAGGCTTTCAGTACCAATGTTCTCTGAAGATAGCTAATGCCCGAGTTGCAAGGCGCATCGTATGACCAATGGGGAGATCAATGCTACCATTGTTCAAAGCGAATAGTGGTGAAGTTAAGGCATAAATCTGGTGTGTGATATTCTTGTTTGAAAAAAGTTCCAAGGTTGGGATCATGTTGCGAAAGATGCTCCAATGGGCTTCCTCTCATCGGATGACGGTAAGAACTACGACCTGCAGACCTTTTGCTTTTTAATTGGCTCCAAGGTAAAGATGCATGCTTGGATGTGACATGCATCTCTCCCTTCGCTGGTATGGGGCGTCTTCTTGGGCTCCTAGGGTAGCCTTGCACAATGCCATGGAGAAGAAAAAGAGGAAGTAACGTCAATAAGCGAGGAAATTAGATACAAGTTTCCATACTCATTGCGGTCTCTACGTTCGGGATTTCGACACGGAGGCCATTGGGTACCATTTCCCTTATTAAGTCTATTTCCCATTAGCCACTCAAAAAAAGCTAGAGAGTGGTGGCATTTGCTTTCATAGAGTAAGCTTTGTATTCAAAAAGGATGTGTGAGCCAGCTTGTGTCTTAGACTCCCTATCCAACTCAGTAAAAAAAAGTTTATTATTATTATTATTTTTATTAATTATTATTATTTTTTTAATATGCGTACGAAACACATACCACCAAGATACGTCAGATTTCCTTCGGTGACAACTCCAAAATGGAAAATCTCCATTCGAATATGTTTGCGTCTGATAGATAACATCGTCCGACATCTTCATTTACCCCTCAAATCGTGAATCCTGTTAAATTGTCATGTCCTAGTCTAGGAATGATGGAACACATTCCGAAAATCTTTCTCTCTTATCTACTAAGTTTCTCAATCAGTCAAGTTCCTATTCCGTGCGTCGTGACAATTGAACTACTTTCATCCGAAGAACTTTAAGTAATTTTGAATACGAAATGTAAATTCAAATGTTCACACCTTTCAAACAAAATATTTCAAGCCTAAACACCTCACTTGTTGGCGGTCCGAAGCCCCCAGATCTATTATGGCGGACCCCCAATATATCTATGACTGCCAGCAGCTGCTTGAGAAAACTGTCCTTTCTTTATAAAATCATTAAACGAACACACCCTCCTCTCTTCTGCTACAATGCGAACTCACCCTCTCTCTTTTCTGCTGCTAAGAGCTGACGTCTTTCCTACACCCAAACATATGCCCAATATCTCTCTATAGATCAATGGGTCATCCTCACATCCTAACACTCACAAGCATCATTGCTTATGTTGTTAATAGTCAAGTGAATTTTATAATGAAATGCGTCTCATTCTCAAATACGATCCTTACAATCGTCATACTCACAAATCTACTATCATCTTAGTCCTCACTTCTTGTAAACCTCTTTTCTCACCTCGAATGGTCTTTTCACTTCTAAACGGTTCATCTCTTTCTCAATAATCTTCTCACTTCGGATAGTCGTCTCACTTTTAATAGTCCTTTTACTTTTGACGTTTCTTCTCATTTCTAAACGTTCTTTTTCATTTCTAATAAGTCTTGTCTCCTCTAACGTTTCTTCTCTTTTAATAGTCTTGTTACTATTAAAATTCCTCCTATATCTCTCCTAACTTAATTATTTCATCTGAAATATTTAAGTAATTTGCAAAATGTAATTGTCACTCCTTCGCTAAACTTGCCACTTTCTAGAAAGTGAAGATTATAAAGAAGATATTAAATCTTTAAGTGTTATTATTGTTGAGTCTCTCATCATTCTTCCACCATGAAAGAACTACCTCATTTCACATCCCACCTTTGTTCCTCAACATTGTTTGCCAACAAAACACCAAACAAACGTTTGAATTCCCAATCATCCACTTTTGTCTCGATAGGATCATATGCACATCAATTGTTAGTGCAAATGATATATCAATCTTTTCTCTCAACCTCTCGTCAACACGTTCCTTCTTTAGTATCACTCATCCTTTCCTACATTTCGGCTCTATGAAATTATTTTTATTCACATCCAAGAGCACATCGTCTCCATCCTCGTCTTATTTTCCTTTTTATTCTTTAAAAGTATATATATATATATATATATATATATATATATATATATATATATATATATATATATATATATATCGTCATATAATAATGTCAATCAATAAACGAATCCCATTCTCGTTTGTTAAAAGTCGGTCTAATCTTTCTCCGTAAACATATGTCTTGAGTCTTTTAATTATATCATTTGTATTATTGTTTTTAAAATAATATTTGCATGTGTCTACCTTCTAACATTCTTTTAAAGTGTTATACTTTAGAATACTAACACCTAAAATGCATGTCTAATTCCCCCGTTAATATCATGTATATACAAAATAATATATTATATATAAAAAGTTATATATATATATATATATATATATATATATATATATATATATATATATATATATATATATATATATAGATATATATATATATATATATGTGTGTGTGTGTGTGTGTGTGTGTGCACTTGTCTACTAACTTTGTTTTATAGCACAACATCAAAAACTTAGATTCCCTTTGTTCCCCAAACAAGTGGGATCATAACACCGATGTTGTACTTGCAAGCGTTCTACTCATTTAAATTACATCGAACTTCTTGAAGCGTATGGAAAATTCTATTGATTCATGGATCCTCTAGAGTTAATATACAAGGAATGTAATTATCATGGGGATGCAATGAGCAAGAGGAGCACAGAAGATATGTTGGTTAAATAACAAGGAGTTCAGTTAAACCGTTTATGATAGAAGAACTTCACTAAGATGATGTACAAGCTCACCTTATAGGAAGAAAGATCGGTATTGTCAAATACAATGAAGGGTTCATTCGTACACCAATATACTTGGATCACCTACCTTTTCCTCATTACTTCAACCTATACACTCGAAGTACCTACCCTCTTGTCTTGCCTACTTCTCACCTCTCATGACCTTTTCTAAACTATCCAAAAAACACGCAATCACCTTCACCTTTATTTTTCATACCCTCTCCTCAAACCTATATACTCGGAGCACCTATCTTCTTCTTATTCCTCCAACGTATATACCCAGAGCACATACCATCTTCTCATATCTTCTTCTCATATCCACATAATACCTTTTTGCTTCGACAAAAGAGGGACAATGAAGTGTAAAAGAGTAACTTTTAAACCTTACTATGTGTTATAGTTTACATAGTTTGTCATCATCAAAAAGAGGGATATTGTTAGTGCAAATATTACGATATTTAATCTATACGATCTCTTTATGTTTTGGTGATGACAAACATGTAACTTGTAATACGTAACGTAAAGTGCGCAAGTTACACGTAATCACAAATTATCAATGCATACTCGCATCCACATCTCTCGACGTCTCAAGTCTACATCAACACTGACATTTGTTTGCACCCGACGTAAATCACGTAAGGTATGCACAAACAACATTAAACTTGTAGGATGATCAAAGAAATAATTTTTTGTCTTAAACTTTATATTTTTATACGTATAACAAAACTATTTCTCAAAAATTATTTAGAAAAAATATTTTTGAATTATAAAGAAATATTTTATTTGGTAATTATTTTGAATTTTCAAGATCTGGTCATTTCCCCCCCAAAATAAGTGTCACTTTCACCCGATTTCACCTTCACCACAAAAAGAGAAAAACAGAAGCGTCTGTCGGGCGGTCCCTTAAATAGGCCAGAGGCCCCCTTAAATACCAGCGGCCCCCTAATATATCTGGGACCTCCATTTCTTGACAGGCTATTTTTCAGCTCCTATAAATAATGGGTCACCTCTAACAATTTTCATAACCCTTTAGCATGAATTTCTTTCTCTATCTAGATCTCACTAAATCTCTCTAAACTTTTAATCATTTAACTTGTTTAATCTTGTTTAAATGTGATCCAATCTTCTATCCTTTCCTTCTTCCCTCTAGTGCAAGAGAAGAACTTTCGTCATCGTCAAGATACGAAGTTATGTAGTCTAGTTAGTTCATTTGTAACATATGTTACATATAGATCGAGTCCATGTCTTCCAATCTTTAGTAGTGTGTAGATCCAAATGATGTATATATTTGGATGGGTTTATTGTGGGTTGGTTAGTATTTTGGGCCTTAAAATACATTAGTGTAGTGGTAGATTGGTTCTAGCTAAGATTAGGACTCGACATCTAGCTTAGTGTCGGAAAATAATGTAAGCGACGCGGTTTATGTGTTTAGGCCATAAAACACAAGGTTTGTTATGTTGGGCCATAAAACATAACGGGTTTGGTTGTACCCAAAGAAGGACTCGACATCTAGCTTAGTGTCGGAAAATAATGTAAGCATTGGTATAAGGTTTTCTCCGCCGAAATGGAGCTTGTTGATTAGTGAAGTAACTCTCGAGTTGGATACTCGAGTAGTGGAGTAGGGCAAAGAGGAGCTTTGTGACCGAACCACTATAAATCATCGTGTCGGTTTGAATTTTCTTTTACCTTTCTCTTTACTTATGTCTTTACATTATCGCTTTACTTTTACACTTGCATTGTGCTTATGATTGTGTAAATTGTTGTGTATGTTGTGTTAGTCATGGTTGTGTAGCTCTTTGTAGTAAACATTGTGAGTGTGGATATATTGGTAGAATATGCGCTAGTAATTGTAAATCCATTATCGACACTTCTCATATTGCGTCAAACTTGATTGGTGATTTGATACAAATGATCTAGTCCGAAAACCTCTTCTAGAGGCGGTCCCTTTAAATATGGCAGCCCCCTGATGTACTAGGCGGCCCCTATATATTTATGGGACCGCCGGCAGAGAGTGATATAATCTTTGATCTTAAATTTTTTAAAGGAAACGTATTCACCCCCCCTATACGGTTTCCACACAGTCATTATTATACCACGTCATAGACGAAACCTACTGCATTACGGTCATTATTATACCACATCACAGTCAAAACCTACTGCATTACAATTCATTTCCTACCACATCAAAGATAAAAGAAGGCATGCAAAATCAATTTCGTTAAAAATGACAAGCCACATTTACACTAAATCATTCATATGAACAACGTAAGTAATCTAGAGCATTACAATTCATGACATACCACATCACAAACAAAAGCAAGCAAACATAATCAATTTCATTAAAACTGGCAAGCCACATTTACACTAAATCATGCCCATGAACGACGTAAGTAACCTACTGCACTACAGTTCATTTTCTACCACATGAAAGATAAAAGTAGGCAAGAAAAATCAATTTCGTTAAAAATAGCAAGCCAAGTTTACACTAAATCATGCCTATGAACAACGTAAGTAATCTATTGCATTACAATTCATGACCTACCACATCACAAACAAAAGCAGGCAAGCAAAATCTATTTTGTTAAAAATGGAAAGTCACATTTACTCTAAATCATTCCTATGAACAACGTAAGTAATCTACTACACTACAATTCATGACCTACCACATCAAAGAAAAAAGAAGGCAAGCAAAATCAATTTCGTTAAAAACGGCAAGCCACATTTATACTAAATCATTCCTATGAATAACGTAAGTAATCTAGTGCATTACGATTCATGACCTACCACATCACGAACAAAAGCAGGCAAACATAATCAATTTCATTAAAACCGGCAAGCCACATTTACACTAAATCATGCCCATAAACAATGTAAGTAACCTACTGCATTACAATTTATTTCCTACCACATCAAAGACAAAAGTAGGCAAGCAAAATCAATTTAGTTAAAAACGGCAAGCCAAGTTTACACTAAACCGTGCCCATGAACAACGTAAGCAACCTAATACATTGCAATTCATTTCCTACCACATCAAAGACAAAAAAAGGCAAGCAAATTTAATTTCGTTAAAATGGAAAGCCACGTTTACACTCAATCATGCATATGAACAACGTAAGTAACCTACTGCATTACAGTTCATTTCCTACCACATCGAAGACAAAAGTAGGCAAGCAAAATCAATTTTGATAAAAACGGCAAGCCACGTTTACACTTAATCATACCTAGGAACAACGTAAGTAACCCCACTGCATTACAGTTCATTTCTTTCCACATAAATGACCAAAGGAGGCAAGCAAAATCAATTTCGTTAAAATCGGCAAGCCACATTTACACTAAATCATTCCTATGAAATTCCACATGCATCATAGTTTATTTCAAGTGCATCCTTTTATCTAATTAACTAATAACACATCTTTTAAACTGCAATACAGTAGAAAATTAAAATGCGATGCAGTAGAAAATTAACTAACACTGCATATTTTAAAATGTAATGCAGTAGAAAATAAATTGTGATGCAGTACAAAAGAAATAAAACTTACTGCAATCAGAAAGAGTGTTCCAGCAAAATATTTGTAATAAATCACAACACTTACTGCATCAGCATTCAAAACACTGCATCATAATGTAATTTTTGTGCATCACAGTAATAAATTCTAGTTGAGACATTTTATCAAACACCTTGCATTCAACTTTCTTAAACACGTTTTATTTTCCTATATTTTGTTCCAGATCTAGAAGAAAAAATGATGCCAGTTTGAATCAAACTCTGAATATAGCATACTTAGATCAATAAAACACAAAAAAAACAAATATTAGGTGTTTGAATTATGATCTTACTCTCATTAACTCTTTCTATGTTCGGAATTAATCAACAAAACATGATTTTAGGATACAAATTAACAAATCAATGACGCAGTAACAAATTATTATTCAAAAATATACTTACGAGATGGTGTAAGATCTGGTACGTTTGTCATCGCCATGGTTGATGCAATAACTATTGTGATTGGTAGAATCACTATCTAACAAATGGATGTAGTTTATTTTTGTTCACTCCATAAATCTGGTAGGATATTAGGTTGTTGTGTGTGTAATTGGTGTGTGTTTTTATGAGAGAGAAAATATTGTTTGAAATGAAGGAATGATCGGGTTTTGTTCTAACCAGCGTTAAAGGTTTTCTGTTTATGTTACAATTGACCCTGAAGTTTTGTTTATTTACATAAATACCACCGCCAGTTTTGATCTCAAAAGATTTGATCCAATGGCTAGGATGTTCTCCTACCCTTTTTATTTTAATATCTTTTTTATTATAACCTTATATATATATATATATATATATATATATTATATTATATATATTTAATTTATATATAGATATATATATATATATATTTAATATGGATGAGTTCTAGAGAAAACCTCATCTTAGTAGAAAACCTAGAAAATTAAACTACATGGTAGATCTTATAAACATTCAAACTTTAAGATAAACTTTAAAAAAATAACTTTATTTAATTATATGTAATTATATAACTGAATACATATTTTTTAAATATTAAAAAATTAAATTCAAAAAAAATTAGAATTTTTTTTTCAAAAAATGATTTTTTCAAAAAAAAAAATTCGAAATTTTTTCTTTTTTGAATTTTTTTTTTTTTTTAAAATCGATATTTTTGAAAGTTCGAAAAAAGGTTCAAAATTTTGAAAAAAAGTTCAAAATTTTGAAAAAAAAGGTTCGAAAAATGGAAAACAAGTTTGAAAATTTTTAAAAAAAGTTCGAAAATATGGAAAAAAAATTCAAAACTTTTTAAAAAAATCGATATTTTTCAAATCGAAATATTGAAAAAAAAGTTCTAAAATAGGAAAAAAAAAATTGAAAATTTGAAAAACAAGTTCGAAAATATGAAAAAAAGTTCGAAACTTTAAAAAAAAACGATATTTTTCAAATTGAAATTTTGAAAAAAATACGAAAATTCTTTTTTTTCAGAACAAAAAATCGATCTTTTTTAAAATTTGAAAAAAGATCGGAAATTTGAAAAAAGGTTCGAAAATTTGACAAAAAATCGATATTTTTTTTGAAAATTTGAAAAAAAGATCGATAATTTGAAAAAAAGTTGAAATATTAGAAAAAAAGTTTGAAAATTTGAAAAAAAGTTTGAAAATTATAAAAAAAAGTTCAAAATTTTGAAAACAAAATTTGAACAATTGAAAAAAACTTTGAAAATTTGAAAAAAAAGTTCGAAAATTTGAAAAAAAATTCAAAAATTTTAAAAAAAAGTTATAGTATTTGAATAAAAGTTCAAAATTTTGAAAAAAAGTTCGAAAATTTGAAAAAAAAAATCGAAAATCTGAAAAAAAGTTTGAAAATTTGAAAAAAAATTCAAAAATTTGAAAAAAAATTCAAAAATTTGAAAAAAGGTTTGAAAATTTGAAAAAAAGTTCGAAAATTTGAAAAAGAGTTCGAAAATTTGAAAAAAAAGTTTGAAAATTTGAAAAAAAATTCGATTTTTTTTAAAAAAAAGTTTGAACATTTGAAAAAAAATTTGAAAATATGAAAAAAAGTTCGAAAATTTGAAAAAAAAAGTTTGAAATTTAGAAAAAAGTTTGGAAATTTGAAAAAAAGTTAGAAAATTTAAAAAAAAGATCGAAAATTTGAAAAAAATCAATTTTTTGAAAATTTTAAAAAAAATTCGAACTTTTTTTTCAAAATATGTATTACGACATCTCTTAGTATGATAAGTGCATCATGTTAAGTTATGACATCTGTTTGTTTTATTTAGTACATCCATTTGTATGAACATTAGGGCATCATTGTATATGTTTCATCCAAAATATGTGTTAAGACATCTTTTAGTATGATAAGAGCATCATGCTAAGATAGTGCATCTGTTTGTTTTGTTTAGTGTGTCAATTTGTATGAACATTAGAGAATCATTGTGTACATTTAGGACATGTATTTGTATGTTTTGGGGGTAACGTGTAATCAAAGTCAGTTATCGATTATTGTTATGATATGGGCATCTGTTTGTGTAATAAGGGCATCAAACGAAATGTTACAATGTTTGTTTTGAATAATTAGTGCATCCAAATTATTTGTTACGGCATCTCTTAGTATGATAAGAGCATCATATTAAGTTAGGGCATCTATTTGTTTTGTTTAGTGCATTAATTTGTATGAACATTAGGGCATCATTATGTATGTTTAATCCAAAATATATGTTAAGGCATCTCTTAGTATGATAAGAGCATCATGCTAAAATATGGCATCTATTTGTTTTGTTTAGTGCATCCATTTGTATGGACATTAGGGCATCATTGTGTACGTTTAGGGCATGTATTTGTATGTTTAGGGGTAACGTGTAATCAGAATCAGTTATCGATTATTGTTATGATAAGGGCATCAAACGAATTGTTACAATGTTTGTTTATATAATTAGTGCATCCAAAATATTTTTTACGGCATCTCTTAGTAGATAAGAGCATCATGTTAAGTTAGAGCATCTATTTGTTTTGTTTAGTGCATCCATTTGTATGAACATTAAGGCATCATTGTGTACGTTTAGGGCATCTATTTGTTTGTTTGGGGTAATATGTAATCATAATCAGTTATCGACTATTGTTATGATAAGGGCATCTGTTAGTATGATTAGGGCATCACACGAATTGTTACAACGTTTGTATGTATAATTAGTGCATCCAAAATATGTGTTACGACATCTCTTAGTAAGATAAGAGCATCATGTTAAGTTATGGCATCTGTTTGTTTTGTTTAGTGCATCCATTTGTATGAACATTAGGGCATCATTGTGTATGTTTCATCCAAAATATGTGTTAAGGCATCTCTTAGTATGATAAGAGCATCATGTTAAGATAGGGCATCTGTTTGTTTTGTTTAGTGCATCCATTTGTATGAACATTAGGGCATCATTGTGTACGTTTAGGGCATGTATTTGTATGTTTAGGGGTAACGTGTAATCAGAATCAGTTATCGATTATTGTTATGATAAGGGCATCTGTTAGTGTGATTAGGGCATCAAACGAATTGTTACAACGTTTGTTTGTATAATTAGTGCATCCAAAATATTTTTTACGGCATCTCTTAGTATGATAAGAGCATCATGTTAAGTTAGGGCATCTATTTGTTTTGTTTAGTGCATCCATTTGTATGAACATTAGGGCATCATTGTGTACGTTTAGGGCATCTATTTGTTTGTTTAGGGTAACGTGTAATCATAATCAGTTATCAATTAGTGTTATGATAAGTGCATCTGTTAGTATGATTAGGGCATCACACGAATTGTTACAACGTTTGTTTGTATAATTAGTGCATCCAAAATATGTGTTACAACATCTTTTAGTATGATAAGAGCATCATGTTAAGTTAGGGCATCTGTTTGTGTTGTTTAGTGCATCTATTTGTATGAACATTAGGGCATCATTGTGTATGTTGCATCCAAAATATGTGTTACGACATCTCTTAGTATGATAAGAGCATCATGTTAAGATAAGGCATCTGTTTGTTTTGTTTAGTGCATCCATTTGTATGAACATTATGGCATTATTGTGTATGTTTAGGGCATCCATTTATATGTTTAGGGTAACATGTAATAATAATCAGTTATCGATTATTGTTATGATAAAGGCATCTGTTAGTATGATTATGGCATCACATAAATTGTTACAACGTGTGTTTGTATAATTAGTGCATCCAAAATATGTTCTACGACATCTCTTAGTATGATAAGAGCATCATGTTAAGTTATGGCATCTGTTTGTTTTGTTTAGTGCATCAATTTGTATGAACATTAAAGCATCATTGTGTATATTGCATCCAAAAATATGTGTTACGACATCTCCTAGTATGATAAGAGCATCATGTTAAGATAGGGCATCTGCTTGTTTTGTTTAGTGCATCTATTTGTATGAACATTAGGGCATCATTGTGTATGTTTAGGGCATTTATTTGTATGTTTAGGCTAACGTGTAATCATAATCAGTTATCGATTATTGTTATGATAAGAGCATCTGTTAATATGATTGGGGCATCACACGAATTGTTACAATGTTTGTTTGTATAATTAGTGCATCCAAAATATGTGTTACAACATCTCTTAACATACAAATTAAAACATTTGTTTGTTTTCAAGCGGATGCCATAAAGTACCTCAAACAGATGCACTAAAATGCATACTTATAGAAAAAAAGTTTGTGAAAAAAATTTAAGGAAAAAAATCGTATTTTAAAAAAAAACAAAAATCAAAAAAATCTTTTCGGATTTTTTTAATTTTTTTTTCAGATTTTTAAAAAAAAATTTTAAATTATTTAACTTTTTTTCAAATTAAAAAATAAAACATCGATTTGTTTTTTCGGATTTTCGAACGTTTTTCAAATTTTCGAGCTTTTTATCCAAATTGTCGATTTTAAAAATATCGATTTTTTTTTCAATTTTTGAATTTTTTTCTAATTTTTGATTTTTTTTCAAATTTTCAAAAAAAAATCTTGTTTTTGGACTATTTTTTCAAAATTTCAAAAAAATATCTAAGTTTTTTCATATTTTTAAATTTTCATCAAATTTTCGTACTTTTTATCAAATTTTTTGTCGAATTTAAAAACATATTTTTTTTCAAAACTTTGAAATTATTCTCGTTTCCATTTTTTTTCTTTTTTCAAATTTTCGATTTGAAAAATATCGATTTTTTTAACAAAATTTCGAACTTTGTACCAATTTTCGAAATTTTTTTCATATTTTCGAATTTTTTTTCATGTTTTTGAACTTTTTTTAAAATTTTCAAAAAAAAAATATCGATTTGTTTTTCAAATTTTCGAACTTTTTTTTTTAATTTTCGGTTTTTTTTTAAAGTTTTCAGTTTTTTGAAATTTTTTTTTTTTTTTGAACTTTTTTTTCAAGTTTTTCAACGCTTTTCAAGTTTTTGAACGTTTTTCAATTTTCAAAAAAAAATGTCGATTTTTTTTAAAAAAAATTCGAATTTTTTTTTTCAAAATTTTCAACTTTTTTTCAAATTTTCATATTTTTTTTCCAAATTTTCAATATTTTTTTCAACCTTTCCAACTTTTTTTCGAATTTTCAAAAATATCGATTTTTTCAAAAAAATTTTCAAATTTTCGAATATATTTTTTTTCTAATTTTCGATTTGAAAAATATCGACTTTTTATTCCAAATTTTTGAACTTTTTTTCCAATTTTCGAATTTTTTCACATTTTCGAACTTTTTTTCAAGTTTTAAAAAAATATCGATTTTTTTTTAATTTTTTAACTTTTTTTCAAATTTACGTATTTTTTTACGAATTTCTGATCTTGTTTTCAAAATTTCCATATTTTTTTTGAATTTTCAAAAATATCGATTTTTTCGAAAAAAAAGATTTTCAAATTTTCAAAATATTTTTTTTCTAATTTTCAAAATTTCGAAATTATTTTTTTTCTATTTTTTAAATTTTCAAAATTATTTTTTTTCTAATTTTCAATTTCTTTTTCAAATTTTCAAATTTTAAACTTTCGGGAAAAAAAAATTCAGAAATTTTTTTTAAAAAATTTTGGATTTTTTTTAATTTTTGGATTTTTTTGAATTTTTTTAAATTAATAAAAATATAAGATTATATAAATATATAAACTTAAATGTAATACAATCTCATCCTTAAAGAATAAAGAAAATTACAAACAACCCCTTATAGTTTCGTGTGAAATAAGGGATGGGAAGGAGACTTGATCCAACGGTGATGGATGGGTTTTCTAGGTTTTCCACCGAGATGAGGTTTTCTCATGATCACATCCCTATATATTATTTTTTAGTATTATTTATATATATATATATATATATATATATATATATATATATATATATATATATATTAAAAACACCAATTTTCAAAACGTACCCTAAAGTATGCTAAACGTTACAAAACTGAACTTTAACCTATTTAGGAATTTTTTATATAACAAACTTTGTTTATCAAATATGAAGCGCATATCTATCAATTCGTTCGGAAAAAAAGTGTCACTGAAAAGATCGTCGAATGGCGAACAAAACGAGCCCAATATTGCAATGCTTCGGACATGCTTACGATTTTACAAAACATGTTGAAGTTTAATATATATTTAAAATATTTACGGAAATAGTCTTTAAGGTTATCGGTTCTTTGCAAGGTGTGTCTCAACAACTGACAAATAGTCCTTGACTTTATCAGTCCGTGGCAAAAATAGTCTCGCGTGAGCGCACGGGCTACGAACCTCGTTTATATGACATTGTGGGCACACTATGGGCATATTAGTTATCGTAATATCACACAAATGAAAAGTACCAAATTGCTATAATATCATTACATATCTATAAATAAAATATGAAAATATTAATACTTTGTTCAGTACAAATGAGCAAAATTAACAAAACGTAATTATATGTCATAATTTTAGCAATATGGCACAAAAGTGAGTAAAGATAAAAATATAATATGCAAATATTATCGCAATATGACTATGAGACACATTTATATGACACTGTGAGCAAACTATAGGCATATTCATTATTGTAATATCACATAAATGAAAATTTCCAAATTGCTATAATATCATTACATCTCTATTAATAAAATATAAAAATATTACTAGATGCATATTATCATAATATGACACTATGCATATCGTAATGATGCAAGTTGAAAATTCCATGCTATAAATATACATACCCAAATGACTTCGAATTCGTATACTCAAACATTGTAAAAGATTCACAGGTTGTATAGTAGTCACCCAAACATGTTGAAAGTGAAGATCTATCAACTCGCTCTTTTCGCTACATTGCTGGCTTTTGCAGGTCTTTCATATCCATTAACATAAATTTATAGTTTTTATTACTAACATTTCTAGTGAAATTTTATAACGTACAAATATATATGCTTGTGTTAATATATGTATTTTGTTTTCAGTGGTAGGAGTCCGCGGGGAAAGCAGCATGACTGGGTATTTCAAACCTCAGTCAAATTTGAATAAGAAAGGTTGTAAGCCAGATATATGTTATCAGGCGGGATTAAATAAGGGAAATATCCCATGTCCTTCTGGATGTTCTTTTTGTCCTTCTAAACGGTGTGAGCGTGATAGTGACTGCAAACATTATGCCAAATATTGTGGACCTAACATGAAACCTCATTGTTGGACGTATTTCAAGACATGTTGTTGCCTCAAAAATTGAAGTTCGGTGAGACAACTAGATGGTCTAAAGTTTTATAATGGGTGACAAATAATGATACATGTTTATTACATATTATGTTTAGTTGTTGACGCTTGTGCTATTTACCTATGTCATGCTCAATATATCAATCTCATACATATATAAGGTATTTATATATTGGCAAAAGAATATTGTTTACAACTGAAAGTAAACATTGAATTGATTTTTGTCAACACTGACTGAAATTCATTGAGCAAAAGACAAAAATATTAAGTAGATTTGGTTAATTAAAAAGGGGAAAAAGAAGAGGGTTAACAAACAAACTCTGACTGTTAAATTTTTAATAAATAGTGAATAGTGTTATGATGTTGTAGTGATTGTAGGCGAAAGGTACTTACTACATTAAATGTTGTGTAATATTGGTCAAAATATTATATAGCATGCAAACCCGGAGAAGTATATAACAGTTCTTGCATTATATGATTAATATCATACGTGGCATTGCTTATATAAATTACGGTATTTAAAAATACACATC
>BQNB010008560.1:0-38639 GCA_026074375.1 Tanacetum coccineum | reverse complement strand
TTTTATAAATTTAAAACTTGGTAAATAAATATTTCAAAAGAAAATACGCATCAACCATTGATGAGCTTGTTTCATGGGAAAAAGAAGAAGCCCTTTCCCCCTACCTAAGAATACCCCTTCTTAAACCAATAAGGAAAAGTATTAAATTTCAATGAAAAAATCTCTATTCTAATTTTTTCCATACGAACTGTGTTGATGATCACTTTGACGCTCTTGATTATTAGAACTATGAGGATGTGTATTTTGGTGGTTGCTTTGATGTTGGAGGTTCTAGCACAGGGCACAACTATCACAAAGTAGTGGTTCATCTAACAATGATTTTAAAGATGTTGATTAAATATCAACCTTAGTCTTTTGCTATTTAGTTAAAAGAGGTATTATTGAATGATGGTGGGTCTTCTTCATCAACATCTTTGTCATTCGTATTGAAAAGGAAGGGTAAAAGTAGGGTTAAGTTTTCTAGAAAGAAAGCAATTTTAAAGAGGTCAAAGATGGTGAGCTTAAGAAAAGGTGTTAGGAGCCATAATGCCAAAGATGGTGTTGTAAAAATTAATGCAGGTAGATCAAACTATGGAAGCTTGGTTAGTTTCATTGGGTTAAGTGAAGATGTGTGTGATGATGAACCACAACTGGCAACACAACTATCACAAAGTAGTGGTTCATCTAACAATGATTTTAAAGATGTTGATTAAATATCAACCTTAGTCTTTTGCTATTTAGTTAACATTTATTTATTATTTTTCATTAGTATGCAAAAAACGTTTGTAATCATATGTATGTTGTGCTAAAACTTATGATTAAGCACATGTTTTGTAACCATATGTTTGGTGTGCACAAATGTATTATTAAGGACAAGTTTTTTAAGTTATTAATTTTTATTAGTCTATTAACCACATTTCCTACATCCTTTACTACTAGAAATTTGTAATGTACACACAAATTATGCATAATTAGTGTTGCAGCTGCTACAACTATAACATTTCATAAGCACCATAAAGTTAAATTCCAAAAACATTGATACCCATCATAGACAAGATAAAATCTTATTGCTACATACCTTAGACCTCCTTTTATAGTATAAGGAGTCAAGGTTTACATGGAAACTAATAATGATAATAATGATAAAATCAATTAGTTATTCAATTATTATCTTTGACCAAATCTTTCAATTCTTATCTTTTGTAGTATTCTTGGACTACAACTTTGGTCCTTCATGTTTCCATCTTGTTTCTTTCGTGTTTTATCTTATCAACTCAAAATATAATTCCCAACACTTGTGGTTCCCTTCTATATTTCCCAATTAGGCAACTACTCGTATCTGGTAATTTTAGCAAACTACATTGTAGGTGAGACCCAACTTATTTGTGCATGGCTGTTAGAGGTAGATAGTCATTCTGTAACGTCTTATAGAATGATAGCCAGGGTTTCCACCCTTTATTCGGGCAAGTTAGTTGGATTTAGTAATGCTGAAGAACCGATAATCGAGCTTGATAATTCAGGTTACCAGAAGGATTACTCGTTTTTAAAGTTCAACCCAATACATGGAGAGTTTCAGAATTTGGGTATCGAAGGAAATGGTGATTCGTTCTGCATTGGGCCATACAAAGAATTGTTACTTCTTCTGACTCACACATCTGATCGTTCCCTTCTTATTTTGTTTCTGTGATCTTATCATTCTTTATGTACCAGGGTGATTCATGAAGCTTCCAGTTTTCTTGTCATGATGTTCGTTGTCGACCCTATCAGTCTCTATCAATGTTGTTGTATTTAGTTTCAGCAGTCTTTTGTTGTAAGGTCAGGTGGTTCGTGGATCGATCTTGTTCTCAACTATGGTCATCAGTCATGTCTTTTGTTTACGTGTGTTTCTGAATGGTTATGAAATAAACTTTATCTTTGTGTTTGTGTATTATTTTATCCGTAATAAGATAAGTTATGTTAATTTAAACGTATACATTTGTACAGTATAGGCATTTCATTTTTCTACGCTCAGGTTACTAATTTAGTTTTGAGTTTAAGCTAGAATTCCTAAAGTTATGGAGTAATGGAAAGTTTTTGAGAAGAAAGGAATGGATCATACAACCTACAACATAGCTTTTAGAGACACGGTCAATGATGCCTAACGCGTCCTACCATGCAACCATGCCATCTTCACAATTATTAATTAAGCTACATGGATCAATCCTATTTTATGCAATGTTCTATGTATTTGAATTATCTTTAAGTTTTAAGGATCTGGTTGTGTATATCTTTAAGACGTTTAGTTTTGTTTATTGGCCGTGTTTGATGCAATCGTTTTGATCAGCTTACACAATTTTTATGTTTCATGATGATGCATCTTTGGATGGATCTGTACCAGCATCCAACAAAGGAGATGCTCCTGCTAAACCACTACAAATACACTTTCAAACATTAAACTGTCCGTCCTTCAAAAATATAAAATATTATATACGTAGGGCGATGAGATGGAACATATCTTGAGTATATAGATAAGAGGTCTGGAAAGTGATTCAGAATGGGAACTCAAAGAAGCAGTCACCAAAGGTCAGATGGTGTATACATGGTTCACCTCAACCACACAGAAGAACAATTTGCTGATGAGAAAGAAAGGAAAGCTAGAACACTACTGTTAATGGCTGTTCCAAAAGATCATCTCAGACGTTTTCATGGCATGGATGATGCCAAAGAGATCTGGGCAGCCATCAAGACACCGTTTGGTGGTAATGCGAACTCGAAGAAAATGCAAAGTCTGTTTTATAAAAACAATAGTTGAGTGCATTTACATTCTCGTCTAAGGAAAGCTTAGAGAAAGGGTATGATAGGTTTCAAAAACTCCTATCACAGTTGGAAGCCCTTGGTGCTGGTGTGTCAGATGAAGACGCAAATCAACAAGTTTTTGAGGTCCTTTCCCCTGCTGGACCAGACTAAGCCATGACAATGAAACGAAGAAGAATATTGACACACTACCAAAAGATGACTATACAATAATCTGTGTGTCTTTGAACCAACATCCAAAAGACATCATCTTCTTCCCTTACATTTGATAATGTGGCTTTTCTATCACAAGCCAAAGCCTCTTCCAACAAGCATAAGCCAAGCCACAGTTCAGGAAGTTATAGTACTTATATCACTTCCTCTTCCAAAGCAACAACAACTGCTACTCCTGGTCTTACTGATGAAGTTATCTATTCTTTTCTAGCCACAAATGCTGATGATGTGGATTTGATACATGAAGACCTAGATCAAATTTGATGTCTGGATGTTGGAAGAAATTGGATATAAAATTGGCAATTGCTATACTGCTATAAAAATAAAAGTTCTACAAAAGACATGAAGAAGTCCAAGAGTGGATGGAAAAATGCATGTGGCATTTGATAAGAGAAAAGTTGAATGTTTCAATTGCCACAAATACTGGGCATTTTGCCAGGGAGTGCTAGTTTAAAGGTTTAAAGGAAGGTAACAGGCAGGAAGCAGGTAAAGGTCAAATTTCAAGCCAGTGCAAAATGAAAAGGAAGCCTGATGACCATTGATGAAGTCAGATCAATTTGGTAGAGCAGACTGCAGATAGGAACTCATCATGCTCTAAAGCTTCCACTGTGAATAATAGCTATCCATGTGCTCTAAATTGTGTTTAGATCATATAAACTCTTCATGCTAATATGATTAACTGCAATCTGAAAATTTGTGACCAAGAAGCGCCTTAATTGCCCTTAAGCATAGCCTGTTAAAATTAGAATCTCAGTTTAGAGCCTCCCACAAACAGCAAACTTCCTTAACTGAAAAAATAAATTTTCAAGCTAATCAAATTTTTGAAAAAGATGAAAAGCTCAAAAAGTATAGAAGAATAGGAATGAAAGCTGTCAAGGACAAAAATGATTTACAAAAAATTGTTGATTCTTGGTTTGCATCTTCTAAAAATCTTTGGAAGCTAATTGATTGTGGGATGAGCTCAACTGTTAAGATAGGTTAAGATATGGCAACAAACAATGCTAGTCCTAGATATGCGAAGAGATGATTAAGGATATTTTTGTCTATAGGGAAAAGATGCAGGATATAATGACATCCCGTACACACTATACAGCAGATTTAAACAGGTAGAGTATAAAGGTGTCCCCCATCCTCTTAGTGGTGATTATACCCCTAGGGAACAGGAGGACATAGATGATTCTCTGTATGAGTATGGTAAATATGGACCTCAACCTAAATCTCCTGGTCCTATAGTATCTGATGCTAGTTCCATTGTTTTCTCAATCTATCCATCCAATGATAGTGATGGGGAGCTAGGAGCTGTATCTAACCATTCAGTCAATGATGACCCTATCCATGACCCTATTCCTATACCTTCTATTGAGCAGGTTACCATTGCCACCCAAAAGACCCAACCACAAGTGCCTAAACCCAAACAGACAGGTGTCCCTAGTTGTGCTCAAACCCATAGGCAACCAATTAGGACACCAGTTACTTCCTCACCTATTCCTTCAAATAACAGACTGAATTGGAATCAACAAATGGAAAGGGAATTAGGTGCAGAGATTCTTTGAAAGAAAACACAATGTTTATGTGTGTGGAAAGTCTTCGTCACTTATTAAAACTGTGACTATTATAGAAAAAAGATGCAAGAAGCTGCTCTTAAGAGCAAAAGGGTGGTTCATGCTAATGTTCGGCAAGCCACACCAGCCTGGACTAACACTAACAGGGTGAATAAAGCAAATCAGTTCACTCCCAGACCTGTACAACTAAGTAACAATTAGACCCAACTTAGATACTGCTTCAAAACTATTAAAACTGTAGGATAAATGTTAATACGGGACATTAGAAATGTTAATTCTATAGGTGCAATGTTAATCAAGGCACTCAAATTAAGTCAGGTGCTTCCAGATTTAATATAGGCAAGCAATATGTTAATTCTGGTTAGTGTGCATGATTAAGTCCGGCACTCAAATTAATCCGGTGCTATCAGATTTAATACTTGGCAAGCAATATGTTAATTCTGGTAAGTGTGCATTAATACTGCAAGAGAAAATAGACCATATACAAACAACACAACCCTAAACTTTCTCAGGAGAAATCTTTAAAGACCAAAGGAAATGTTTTTCAAAACAAAGGTCCACCTGTAAATATAACCTTGTCGAAGAATACAGCACACAAGTCAAATAAATATTATGTATAGGGCAAAATGGGCACTGCTGTTAAGACCTCAGCAGGTTGTGTTTGGAGAAAAGTAATACCACTCTCAATACGCATAGTGGACCAACCCCAGAATCATATGTATTGTTTCTAGAGTCCACAATGCAGACCCAATCCTATGAAGGCCTGGGGCCCAAAGAGAAACTATCTTCTTTTGATTGTGCAGATCTCCTACTGAAGAATATGGAGTAGTTAGGACATCAAAAATTATCAGTTGAGATATTATGAAACCTGTGAGAGGTACATTGCTTGTAACTTAGAATCCATGGATGTTTATATGCTGTCTGAGAGAAAATATCCACTATCTGTCTGAGTATTAAAACTATGTTAAAAAAAAGCTTTTGGATGGAAACATGAATAGGAATGCTATAGAATATTGAAAAAGATGGAGAAAAAAAAAAAACAAGCTGGCAATAGAACGAGTATTGAAGTTTGTAGGTTAAAGCCTAGGATAGAAGAGTATAAAAGATAACACTTTGGGAAGGTGCTATGCATAAACACACAAATTGGTTATTATTCACCATGTCTAACCAACATAAAGACTGCTAGTCCACAGACAAACCTCTTGAAAAGACTCCTCAAATCCGTATTCTATGATTGACAACTTGCAAATATGTTGTATGGTCTTCAACTCACCATATCTGTCTAATGAAAGTTGGCAGAGGCCCACAATATATGCTTGTGGAAAGGAGTGGAAAACCATAAACTAGTCCATAAGAAAATGGCCTTATGTAAATGACATGCAAACCCTCATTTTTATTTTAAAAGATGGTTGACACTTTACCAAAAAGATGATGGTATAACAACTCACCAAGTTTCATGTAACAAAGAGTTGACATTTACAATCCACCATGAATGTTACTTTTCTAGGTGCCAAAGGATGACATCCCTGAGAAACGGCTACAGTAAAGGCATATCAAATCCGTAGATGGCTGTAATGTTTTGCCAAAAACCATAATATTCACTCACCACTGTTTTAAGTACTAAAGTTGAAAAGTTTCAGTTGACCATGGACAAACACTTCTGGTGGCCCAAAGAACAGACACTCCATGATTACTGCTAACAGGTAAAGAGACACAAATCCATTTAAAATTTTCCAATGATTCACCTCTCACAGGGAGTTAACACACCTGGAAGTAGAGAAAGACTGAAACTTTAATGATTTGATGTACAAAATTGTCAAGGTTGCTAATACAATGGATTGATGAATAGTTTTGAAGACTAGTTGCTGTCAAGATTTGAAGATATAAAGACATATTATTTTCAAGACAGAAGTTCAAGACAATCCTCTAAAGCCCAAGGTAAAGCTTAAAGTATTTAAAGATCAAGAATGTTTTGAAGGAACTGAGTTCATAAATGAAGAGTCAAGTTAGGGGAGGATTGATTAGGAAGAAATATAAAAAACAGACATAATAATGTTGTATTAAATTAATCAGTTAGTTTATAGTTAGTACTGATAGAAATAGTTAGTACTGGTAGTATAAAGTTAAGTCTGGTAAGCAATTTTAAAGTCTGCCAGCATTAAACTTAACTGGCAGTCTAAAGTGTACTTACTGTTGTAATTTAGTAATAGTAATCAATTAGCTTAATTTATGAAGAGATAAGTACTAACTCTTAACGCTGTAAGGTTCCTTAAGCCTATAAAAGGAACATAGAATAGTATTGTAAAGACATCGTTGATTGAGTATTTACAATCAAATAGTAAATAAGAGCAATTTAGTATTGTTTTTATGTTCACTTGGTAAAAAATAAAAAAAAAAAATAAATTAAGAAAAAATTTATATGATAATACCGCGTCAATATTTATATTCACAGTCATTGTCTCTTATAGGATCTTTGGATTTATATCAAAAGAACTATCAGTCTTCAAGGCTCATTCATATACTGTTTAAAGGACCTACATACCGACCCCATTTGAGATTAAAATGGTGCACTAGAGATTATTATTTGTTTAGGGCAATGATGCATCCTAGATTTGTTTTATTGTATTCGATGGATTATGACATATATAGTTGGATATTTGGTGACTGATGTTTGGGTGCAATCCACGTCTTTCACAAAACTTTGGAGCTCATGACTCCATGGTTACTATGATATGATTTGTTTGGGCTTGGTAATTGGACTTGATTTGATTTTCTGATTCATCTTACCTTACACTATGAATTGACTTCTGATTTGTCTTACCTTATATTTGTATTCCTTTGATCATGTCTTGTGATACCCTTTGCATCTTATATCGTATCCTTTGATTATCCGTTATCTTTTTGCGTTCGATTATATATATTTGTTCACTGGGCTTTGTAAGCTCAACCGCACTTTCTTTCCTGCGGCAGGTTCTAAGCTAGGACTGGGTTGCTTTTCAGGCATGAGTGCTGAGTGTGGACTTACCCTAGAGATCTTAGTTTTGATATATGAATTGTTTCTTTTCAAGACATTTGTTATTTCGTTTGGATATGTCTATCTTTGAGAACTTATGTACCTTAAGTCATGTTGACTTATTTTCCTTTGGTTATTTATTTGAGACTTCCGATGTTTATGCTTGTGTTATGATTATGTATGCCTTTGATGTCACACCATATTTGTAATACTTCTACCCTTTTGGGTCGGGGCGTTACATGAGGTGCTAGTGTATACTTTCCATGCTTTTAATTACGAGGCCTAGAAGGTGTGTTGTATAATACTTTTAAGAGTAGATAAAATGACCCCTCATATTGTTACTGTCTAGAATCTAAAAAGCCCATTTGCTGAGACAAGCATATCGCCAAGTGTAGGGGTATTTGATGAGGCATCATTTTATACACGTTTTCGGTGTCGTTTAACCCCCTAAATCATGTGTTTATGCCCAAAATAGGTACTTAATCATTCCTTGTCAGGTATTTTGCATTTGAAGAGCATTTGGAAGAATTACACGGAGACTTGGGCCTCATTTGGAGAAGTAACGGGACAAGACTACGACCTACCCACAAATCTCTCAAGAAAATGTTTCTCAACGCTGGAGATGGCGTCACAGATACAGACTGACGCAGTCACAACGAAGACCAAAACAGCGTCATAAGATTCCATGACGGCGTTAGAGCACACAACCCAGCCCATTATCTAGAATATTCTCTTTCATGGCGGCGTCACAATAAAAATGCAACTTGGATCAAATCTTATGAGATCAAAACTAGCTGTGGCTTTTTTGTAAATAATTAAAACTTTTTGGTCAATTGTATAACAATGTATTTTACAAATCATGACTTGAGATAGACAATAGGACACCGTTTCTTATTCTTTTCATTTTCCCCAAAAATTTTTACATACTTTCTCACTCTAAAAACTAACATATATCTAGTTTATCTCTAACCCTAAAGATTTCATTCCCAAAACTTAATCACCATTCGTTAACTCATCAATGATGATTACTACATCGATTTGTAAGGGTTCCAATCACCATTCAAAAACCTTAATGCATCAACAATGGCGAAGACTAACCTACCGAATCTTAAAAGGCCTCGTGAGTTGATACACGACCTCTATTTTTGTTAATGCATCGATTCGTTACTTTTTTTCTTACTTAAATCGTAGTTTTGTTGGACTGTGATGCAACCTACATCATCAATGTAGAAAAAAATACATAAAAAACATGTTTAATAAATTTGCATAAGAGGTGTTTGATAAAATGTCTCAACTAGAAATTATTAATGTGATGCAAAAAATTTAACATGTGATGTGGTTGTTTGGAACATTGATGCAGTAGGTAATATGATTAAATTAGCAGACAACGGTAGATGCAGTAGGTTTTTATTTTAACAGTAATACAGTAGGTTTTTATTTTAACTGTGATGCAGTAGCTTATTATGATGCATTAGATGTTGTATAACACCTCGTGTTTTAGGTCATTGTACGACATTATGTAATCCACTAATTATTTTTAGGGTTTTACGCGTTTGCTTTTAAATCATAATCGTTAAGCTAAATCGCGTAAACTAAAAATGATCATACAATGTAAACGGGCATTAAACAATTAAATGTTTACATCAAGCAAGTGTTATATGATTATTTAGAGGATAATTATTATCATTGCACATTTTATTTTTATTGGTTACGTTTCGCGATAAAGTACGTTTAGGCCTTCCCGGAAGCACGTTAACTTATCTACGCTTCATCAAATACCCAAAATTATACCCAATACTTAAAGTTTATTTAAAACTTCAAGTATTTATCACTTTATACATATTCATTATGAAGGAATTCAAATCATAACTTACAATGTACAAGTTATACATTTTTCCAAGTCTATACTACTTAGTCTAATATATGGCTTGTCTTTTTCTCCGAAATCGATTATGTTTGTATGTTATTGTTTGTGATGTGGTAGAATAATGCATGTAATGCGGTAGGTTTCTAACATTGTTTATAGAGGTGATTTAGTCTAAAATGTGGCTTGTCGTTTTTTCCGAAATCAATTGTGTTTGTATGCTATTGTCTGTGATGTGGTAGAATAATGCATGTAATGCAGTAGATTTCTCCCCCCCCCCCCCACCCCCCCCCCACCCCCCCCCCCCCCATGTTGTTTATAAAGGTGATTTAGTCTAAAATGTGGCTTGCCATTTTTTCTTAAATTGATTATGTTGGTATGCTATTGTCTGTGATGTGGTAGATAATGCCTATAATGCAATAGGTTTTTAAGGTTGTTGATAAAGGTGATTTAGTTTAAAATGTGACTCGATGTTTTTTTGTAAAATCTATTTTGTTTGTATGCTATTGTCTGTGATGTGGTAGAATAATGCATGTAATGCAGTAGGTTTCGAATGTTGTTTATGGAGGTGATTTAGTCAAAAATGTGGCTTGTCGTTTTTTTAAATCAATTGTATTTGTATGCTATTGTTTGTGATGTGATAGAATAATGCTTGTAATGCAGTAGGTTTCTAAGATTGTTCATATAGGTGATTTAGTTTAAAATGTGGCTTGGCGTTTTTTTGAAAATCGATTGTGTTTGTATGCTATTGTCTGTGATGTGGTAGAATAATGCCTGTAATACAGTAGGTTTCTAAGGTTGTTGATAGAGGTGATTTAGTTTAAAATGTGGCTCGACATTTTTTCGTAAAATCGATTTTGTTTGTATGTATTGTCTGTGATGTGGTAGAAATTAATGCCTGTAATTGCAGAAGATCCTTTCTTTAAAAAAAAATATGTTTAATTATATGGTGATTTAGTCTAAAATGTGGCTGTCATTTTTTTCGACGATTGTGTTTGTATGCTTAATTAATTGGGGGATCTGTGTGATGTTGGTAGATAATGTTTTTTACCTGTTTAATGCAGTACGTTTCTGATGTTGTTTATAGAGGTGATTTAGTCTAAAATGTGGCTTGTCATTTTTTCAAAATTGATTGTGTTTGTATGCTATTGTCTGTGATGTGGTAGAATAATGCATGTAATGCAGTAGGTTTCTAATGTTGTTTATAGAGGTGATTTAGTCTAAAATGTATCTTGTCGTTTTTTCCAAAATCGATTGTGTTTGTATGCTATTGTCTGTGATGTGGTAGAATAATGCCTGTAATGCAGTAGGTTTCTAATGTTGTTTATAGAGGTGATTTAGTCTAAAATGTGGCTTGTCGTTTTTTAGAAATTGATTGTGTTTGTATGCTATTGTCTGTGATGTGATAGAATAATGCATGTAATGCAGTAGGTTTCTAATGTTGTTTATTGAGGTGATTTAGTCTGAAATATGGCTTGTCATTTTTTTTGAAATCGATTGTGTTTGTATGCTATTGTCTGTGATGTGGTAGAATAATGCTTGTAATGCAGTAGGTTTCTAACATTGTTTTTAGAGGTGATTTAGTCTAAAATGTGGCTTGTCATTTTTTCCGAAATCAATTGTGTTTGTATGATATTGTATGTGATGTGGTAGAATAATGCATGTACTGCAGTATATTTCTAATGTTGTTTATAAAGGTGATTTAGTCTAAATTGTGGCTTGCCGTTTTTTCCTAAATTGATTGTGTTTGTATGCTATTGTCTGTAATGTGGTAGATAATGCCTATAATGCAGTAGGTTTCTAAGGTTGTTGAGAGAGGTGATTTAGTTAAAAATGTGACTCGACGTTTTTTTGTAAAATCTATTTTGATCGTATGCTATTGTCTGTGATGTGGTAGAAAAATGTTTGTAATGCAGTAGGTTTCTAATGTTTTTTAAAGAGGTGATTTAGTTAAAATGTGGCTTGTCGTTTTTTTCGAAATCAATTGTGTTTGGATGCTATTGTTTGTGATGCGGTAGAATAATGCACGTAATGCAGTAGCTTTCTAATGTTTTTATAAAGGTGATTTAGTCTAAAATGTGGCTTGTCATTTTATCTGAAATCAATTGTGTTTGTATGCTATTGTCTGTGATGTGGTAGAATAATGCCTGTAATGAAGTAGGTTTCTAAGGTTGTTGATAGAGGTGATTTAGTTTAAAATGTGGCTCGACATTTTTTCGTAAAAGTGATTTTGTTTGTATGTTATTGTCTGTGATGTGGTAGAATAATGCCCGTAATGTAGTAGGTTCCTAATGTTGTTTATAGAGGTGATTTAGTCTAAAATATGGCTTGTCGTTTTTTCGAAATCGATTGTGTTTGTATGCTATGTGATGTGGTTGTGATGTTTGTAGAATAATAGACCTGTAATGCAGCTAGTTTCTAACAGTTTTTTATAGAGTGATTTAGTCTAAAAGTGGTCTGTGTCGTTTTTTTTTCAAAATCGATTGTGTTTGTATGTTAATTGACTGTGAAGTGTAGAAAATGGCCTGTAATAGTCATAGGTTCATATTTTTGTCTTATATAGATGTGATTTAGTCTATAATGTGGCTTGTCGTATTTTCTAAAATCGAATGTGTTTATATGTTATTGTATGTGATGTGGTGGAATAATACCTATAATGCGGTAGGTTTCTAGTGTTGTTTATAGAGGTGATTTAGTCTAAAATATGCCTTGTCGTTTTTTTCAGAAATCAATTGTGTTTGTATGCTATTGTCTGTGATGTGGTAGAATAATTCCTGTAATGCAGTAGGTTTCTAATGTTGTTTATAAAGGTGATTTAGTCTAAAATGTGTCTTGTCTTTTTTTCCAAAATTGATTGTGTAATAGTAGCTATGTATGTTGATGTGGTAGATAATGCTTTAATGCAAGTAGTTTCAAAGATGTTTCATGGGGTAGAGTTGATTCATTTAAAATGCTAGGCTTGGTCTTTTTTTTCAAAAATGATTTATGTTTGTATGCTATAGTTTGTTATGTAGTATAAATATGCATGTAATGCATAGGATACATAATGTAACACCCCCCAAAATGGTCGCAGTGGAATAAGATCCGGGAGCGGTTACTTCATAATAACATTCACCACAAACTAGAGTACGACCACAAAAACGTGTCCGTTTGAAAATGATACATTGGATTTAATAAATTATAGTTACAAATCCTCAACCAACGCCTAAACTTGTCATACTCTGAAAATGCGAAATTTTATTTCTACAATTGACAACTATCCCCAAGATGTAATGCAAACGTAAATCTTTATAGAAATTGACTCCACAATGTAGAACACTAAATTATCCTTGTTTTCTTGTACCTATTAACCTAGGAAAAACAGGCTTAAAACGGTAAACATAAAGTTTGTGAATTCAAAGGCTTGTTAAATGAATTGTTGTAGGGACCGGACAATTTGTTTTGAGTGCGTATTTGCATGGTATACAATATCCAAAAATCATGTAATATTGCATGGTATACAATAAATCAAAACAGGTAAGTATTGTCAAGAAAACATATCAAAACAGTAACTATTGCAGGTAATACAATATTCAAAAACATAAGGTAATTGCGTATTTGCAGGATCGAATTGAAATCATGCTAATCTCACTCTACATGGGAACTAGCAAGAGTAATTGCAAGTAAATATCAATATCCAAGAACAGTAAGAGTATTTCCAAAGTTACTTTTATGCGTCCAATTGTAAAACAAAAGCATGTTCTCAATACCCCAAAAATATTTTTTAAAACTCGTTAAAACATGGGGCTATGAACCACCTCGTAGATGAAGTGAAATATAAATAATCGAGCAAAGTGAAATTAACTAGTCACGGACGAATCCGGAAGGCAACCAGATCAAACATAGGTCGTAAAGAAACTATGCACATCTAGTAAAAACCCCTTCAAATTTTTAAAAAATCCAAATGAAATAAACAAAATCCTATATAGCCCATTCACCATCTATTTGTAATTTAAAAAAATCGTTGTTATAAAGTGAGGAAACTGTTGTATAATTAATCGTCGTTAGTAGAAAACTAGCAAACTTTTCCCGTTTTCTAAAACGCCGTTTCCACGTTCTTTCCGTCCACGTCTTCGTAACATTAAGATGATTAAAATAAAAAAAATTAAAAATATTACAGTTTTTTATATTTTATAAACCTCTATGAACCCAACAGTTTCCTAAAAAATTTTTTGTACAGTTCATATGAGACGTTTTATAACTTACTTTATAAATTATAAATTGTCGAAAAAAACCCGAAACAATGCAATAACTTATTCGATTTTAAATCCTGTTTTTACAAGCGAGTTCCTTCGAGCAAGTATTCCGTTAACTAAAATATACTCACATTTTTATAAAAGTGCGGGGTCTGCTTATGAACCGTATATTTTTACGGTTCAAAGTTTATGATTAACGCAATTACTTTTATAAAACTTAATTAAGACGTAAACTTCTTATTTCAATGTTCTGTATTTCAGCTCCGTTTTACAGTAATTCTTTCGAGCACGTTCTCGTAATTGAAATTATATTTAATTTATAGGTTTAACAAAAAATAAGTGTGTCTAATCATGAAACAATCAACAATTTTATAAAATTATATGTTTAATAAAGTGTTAATTATCGAAAAACAAAACACTTGCGAAAATCATAACTCTTACGTTACTAAATTGAAAAAATACGAATCTAAATCATTTTGAAATCCTAAAAACATTACAATTCTGTGTAAAATTAACAAACTTTCTCTGTTTACTAGAATTATTTTAACTTGCTTTTTATAAAGTATATTTATATAAAACCGGTATTAACGTAAATCGTGTTTCTTTTAAATCTAGTTTCTTTTTTCGTTATTTTATCCGTTTACTTATTTTCGAGTTTCTTACCTTATTTTGGAATGGCCATGAGACATATATTTTATAAAAATAAAGATTAATACCTTAAAAAATAGAATCAAACAGACCCTAATGAAACTTCTTGATATAAATATGTTAAAACTTGTTTTTGTTAACTTTACTAGCTAAACCACTATGTTACAAAAGTCTATTAACAACACTCTTTTTTAACATGTCTTCACATATTTAGGGGTCCCTAATCTATCATTTGTCCCATATATTATCCGAAGAATACACAAGATCCAAATGGGTACAAAAAAATACATTATATTCTCCAATGAACTTCCTTAAGTAACCTTTACTCACAAGTTTAACTTATAAATATTAACACATAACTCACCATGATAAACAAACTTATATTACCATCAAATCATGATATTATATCAACCTTACAATATGAGTAAAAAAATATACAACACCATGAAGACACAAAAGCCCAATACTCATTTTACACCTATCAGTTTGAAAAGTATCCTAATGGTTGATCTTGCTATAAAAAGAACTTATATACACCTAGAAACGAGTGATTATGAAAATGAGAGGGTCATAGATAAACTTAAGACTAAGATAGAGGTCGTTAAAAGGAAAACAAATCACGAAACCCTTGAGGAATTAAATCCTTGCTTGCGAAAACAAAAGAGTGAGATTTTGTAAAACAACCTAGTTTTACCAAGAAAAAACCACAAATCTTGAAATCAATTGATTAAATCTTCTGCAATTGCTTACCAACACTTCCAAATCACCTCTAGGTTTACACATACATATTAATGATATTGAAGTGTAGTATGGTCTTGTAAAATCAAGCTATGGATTATATATGAAGGGTGTTTGTTGCCGTGGCCAAATAAGGAAGAAAAGGGAGGAAAAGTTGATCTTTTTGCTAAGTGTTGAAGTGTTGTGTGTTTTTTCCATCAAAGTGCACTATAAGTAGTGCACTAGGCTAGTCAAAATGTAACGCATGGAAGTCCAGACATAAGTGAGCAATCATGAAGTCTTTGTTCAAAGATGCATAGAAAGTCTTGCAAAAACATATCTAAGTGTTCCCTAATAGTTGAGAACCATCTCATGAAAATGAGAATTATGTCTTCTCAACTTGACTATTTCTTTGAGTTTCTCTCTCTAACCCATCTGCCTGCGATATGTATGTAAGTTAAGTATATTGTGTAATTTTTATGTATTGGTAATAAACAGGGGTCTAATTTGATGAAGCGAAGAAAAGTTTTGTGTGGTTTCCGGGAATGTGCCTAAACGTATAATTTAATCGCGAAACTAAAACACTTTTACGTAACTAAAAAAAATAAAATGTACAAAGGAATGTACAAAGTTAATAATTATCCTTAAAATAATTACTTAGCACTTGCTTGATGTAAACATTTAATCGTTTGATGCCTGTTTGTATTGAACGATAATTTTTAGCTTACGCGATTTAACTTAACGTTTACGGTTTAAAAGCAAACGCGTACTATACTAAAAATAACTTGTGAATTTATTGACGTCGTAAATGACCCTAAAACATGGAGTGTTATATCTAAGGTTCTTTATAAAGATGATTTAGTCTAAAATGTGGCTTGTCATTTTTTCTGAAAACGATTATGTTTGTATGCTATTATCCGTGATGTGATAGAGTAATGACTGTAATGCAGTAGGT
The DNA here is from genome assembly GCA_026074375.1 of Tanacetum coccineum. Taxonomy (NCBI): domain Eukaryota; kingdom Viridiplantae; phylum Streptophyta; class Magnoliopsida; order Asterales; family Asteraceae; genus Tanacetum; species Tanacetum coccineum. The sequence continues at coordinate 22,660 of BQNB010008560.1, read as the reverse complement.
TTTTGAGGTTGTTCATAGAGATGATTTAGCTTAAAATGTGGCTTGGTGTTTAGTCTGAAATCGATTTGTTGGCCTCATATTGTATATGATGTGGTAGATTAATGACTATAATTCAGTAGGTTTCTAATGTTATTCATAGAGGTGATTTAGTCTAAAATGTGGCTTGGCATTTTTTTTGAAATCGGTTGTGTTTGTATGCTATTGTCTGTGATGTGTTAGAAAAATGCTTGTAATGAAATAGGTTTCTAAGATTGTTCATAGTGATGATTTAGTTTAAAATGTGGCTTGGCATTTTTTTAGAAATCGATTGTGTTTATATGTTATTGTCTTTGATGTGGTAGAATAATGCTTGTAATGCAGTAGGTCTCTAATGTTGTTTATATAGGTGATTTAGTCTAAAATGTGGCTTGCCATTTTTTCCAAAATCGATTGTGTTTGTATGCTATTGTCTATGATGTGGTAGATAATGCATGTAATGTAGTAGGTTTCTAAGGTTGTTGATAGAGGTGATTTAGTTTAAAATGTGGCTTGTCGTCTTTTCTGAAATTGATTTTGTTTGTATGTTATTGTTTGTTATGTAGTATAATAATGCATGTAATTTAGTAGGTTTCTAAGGTTGTTCACACGAGTGATTTAGTCTAAAATGTAGCTTGCCGGTTTTTTTGAAATCTATTGTGTTTTTATACTCTTATCATATTGTTATGGCGAAGTTTGTGTATTTGAAATGGTTAATGAGATTCAAAAATGATTCAAAGTCCACCATCTTCCATTCTTTAGGTAAACATTTAAATCTAAAACAAAATACATAATCATGATCCCATGTTTAAATCAATTGCATTAAGCATCATGTTTATTATCTTGAATCGAATATCAAATGATTCAGTAATACGAATCATAAGTAAGATGTAGTTACTTCCTCCTTATAGTTTAGATTGTTAGAGGCGCTCCGACTCAATAACTAGAAGCCTCAGAATAAGATTAATTACGTATCAAATTAAGCATAATCAATCATGTATTAAATATCTGCCAAATTAGTAAAAAGGTATTTATTTTAATTTTATTGATTTTGCCAGGGATCTTTTCTGGCAGATTCATCCAGTCCTGTGGGCTTGTCTTGTCTTCTGCTAAACTTATCAAGTCAAGTAGAGGTTCACTGACTTGAATTTGGAATATTTGACTAGCATCGATGAAACAACATTGGCTTCGACTTCATATATGGATAAGAAGCTGAATAAGAAAAAGGACATGATCTTTGCATTCGTTGAGGCATATAACTAGATGTAAAAAAGAGAGCTCCAAATCTCTAATACCGGAAGATAGAACCAAACTGAAACATGGATTTAATCAAAGGATTCTTGAACGCGTAACAAAAGATCTTGGAAGATACTTGTGGATGGTTAAAAAACAATGTTTCGTTACTACTGAATTACTTTTCATTGTATAATGTACCTAAAGACTTATATATGCATGACAGTGTTATGTTTGAATTAGTGAAATTTATAATTGAATTACTTTTAAATATCTGGTCTTTCTCATATGCTCCTTTTAAATATTTTCAAAATTCTACTACATAACAAATTTTTTCTACTGCATAAGAATGTTATCATATTGTTACATCGCAGTGTTATCATATTGTTGAAATACAATATAATTTTTCATCATAACTATGTTACTCTACTGCATCATAATGTTGTAATACTTCTGCTTCTCAATGTTATCATACCGTTGGATAAAATGATACTTTACTGCATCAATATGTTATTCCACTGCATCACCTTCTATATTTTACTGCATCACAATGTAAATTTTACTGCATTACACTGTAAAACCCTAAAACACTAAACCCTAACCCTAAAACGAAAACCCTAAACCCTAAAACCTATACCTTAAACTCTAAACACGTAACAAGGATTCTCGGACTCGTCCATTTAACAAAAAAGCGGTTTTCACTTTCCGAGCTAGAAGTAGTGACCATAAGGCCTAACATATGTTTGTCACATTAAATAAATCTTCTACATCACAATGTTATCTACTGCATCATAATGTATAAGTCTACTGCATCACAATATATAAATTTATTGTATTACAATATTATTCTACTGCATCACAATGTATAAATCTACTACATCACAATATTAACTACTACATCACAATTTATAAATCTACTACATCAAAGTATATAAATCTACTACATCACAATGTTAATTTACTACATCATGATGCACTAAAAAATAACACCATGATGCAGTAACTATAATTCATTAAATTTGAACATAATAGATACAAGAGATAAACGGTATGATGTACTATAAAAACCTACAAAAACATACATAAAAAGTATGATGTACTACATAAAAATCACATGTGCACCAGATAAAATAATAATGGTGCGGTGTACAATTCAAAAGTAACAAACTTTACATAATTTTTTTCTATTTTCAAAATTATTTCTTGGTCGGGTATACTTCACAAAAATCAACAAACTTAACATGATCAAATCATAGTTTGAACTTCTATGGAACGCATAGTCTGAGCTGTTTCCTGGTCAGCTTCAATTGTTTACGTCAGATAATGAGACATTTCTTTCATATCTCACACCACCTGACTCATCCAGGGCCTGCGACAAGCTTAGTGCCGTAAGAAGGCTGCTACCAAAGTAATTTTCCTTACACCTTCATGTTAAAAATTGAAAGTTAATTGAATTGAATCTCAACATGTTTAAAAAAAGTGCAAATGGAAGTAACCAACATACGCTTACCTTACGCTCAACCTAATCCTAACCTAACTCATGCTTAAGAATTAAAAAAATAGCATCAAAAGAAAATTATATATGATATCTACGGAATCATAATGAATGTGTGCAAATCAATTCCCTAAGTAATAACAGTTTGACAAGTTAGACACTTACTGCATCATAGTTTAATATTTAATGCATCACAATGAAAAAACTACTAAAAGCAATTCAAAAGTAAACTAAATTATACCTAAAGTATATAAACAAATCAAATGAACTACTAAATAAAGTGTGACGCGGTACTAATAAAACTGTGATGCACTACTATATTTTTTTATAAAGGAAGATATTATACTTGTTTAAGCAAAAAGTAGCATCAAAGGAAGAGATATCACCAAAAGTGGCTTAGTCCCTACATACTTGTTCATCGCCTAGATAAGACCAACCAACTTATCATTATCGGCAACAATATTTTTTTTAATAAACTGATACAATCCTATAAAAAAGTCAAACATAACCTTAAATTGAAAATTTATCTCTACTTTATGCTAGTTAATCATTGTGTTATCTCTACTGCATCATACATATACCTTTCATTATCTTTCTGTTACATAGGCGTATCTATTCTACTCTTATATCTATTGCATCATACTCTTACAACCACCGAATCATACTATTATAATGAGTCATTCCAATTCAAAAAGTGCACGACAAATAAATATGATACAAACCGTCTTATATTTCCTAGTACATCACTGTTAGTATTTTATATTCTGCTGCATTACAGTCTTATATTCTACTGCATTACAATCATATTCTACTGTAATGCAGTAGAAATAACAGTAATGCAGTAGAATATAAGAGTGTACATTACAATATACATTTCCAGCACCTGAAAGCCTCTATTTGAATCTCTCTTCATGGTTTAGTATAACGCTCCATACGTTAACTATACCAGAAGCAACTTTAACTTCAGGGTAAAGACTTAACAAATACGCACTCTCTAGTTTTGATTACTTCATACGATAACAAAAACCGATTAACTTTACTTGATCAATAAGCAATCAGAAACATAAATGTTATCTATATTAGTGCACAAAAACCGATTAACTTTACTTGATCAATAAGCAATCAGAAACATAAATGTTATCTATATTAGTGCATCAAATTTTTAGCAGCAAGTTCATCACAAGGTGTGTAAACAACTTATATGAATGTGCTGAAATCATGTATCTTTCTAAGCTTTACTAATAAAATAACTTATTCCTTTTCAATATGCACATGACAATCATCTTTCTTATAACACATATTTTTCCTTGAAAATTTGATAAACCTTGTGCAAAGTCCATATCCAAACACTTAATATGGGTTATGAGCTTATATTATCAACTATTTTTTATACAGCCACATCTGATTATATTTTAATAAGATACTAATAACTTGTTCTTAATATATATACCAATTAGATACTGATAATCTTACTACATCACAAAGTAAAATCACTACATCACATATATAAAAAAAATCACATAGACATTTTAACAAACACTTTGTGTGCACCTTTCATAAAAGCAATTTTAATCTATTTTTTCTTGATTTTGTTTCAAGTTAAGAAAAGAACATATTAACTTGTTACAATTAAAATTCGAATTAACATAAAGTAAATTGATAGAAGAATTAAAAAAATAACAGATTAAAATCTTACTATAATTCATAATTGATTATGAACACTCATGATTCGATGATGATGAACACTTATTATTGATTGATAAGTCAATCGAAATCTCAAAATCGGTTGTTAACGATTGAAAGGCGTGAAGCTACAATGCTGAACGGTGGTAGATAAGGCGGTGAATGGTGGTAGGAACGGTGGTGAAAGAATGGTGGGAAGCAGGTTATAGATCGAAGAAGATGAAGAGGATTAGAGGTGCGGTTGGGATGATGATAAAATAAATGGATGGCTGATATAAAAAACACTTTATATACCCTAGGGATAAAATGACGATATTACCCCCTTCTAGTTAGAAAAAGAAAGGGTGGGGAAAGGACACATGGCGAGCTATGAGGGCTTCCTAGCCTTTTTATTATAACATCTTTTTTATTTTACCTCAACTCTATATACATATATATATATATATATATATATATATATATATATATATCTGATCAATAATAATACACGCACATTAATATAAACACACAACCACCAAAAACACACACACACACACACACAAGCCCACACACACACGACACATATATAAATATATATATATATATAATATAATAATATCATATAAATATATATATATATGTGTGTGTGTGTGTGTGTATACAAATATACATAATATATATATACACATATATATATATATATATATGTACATATAATATTTGTTATAATGTATGACACACACACACATCAGACAGCATATATATATATATATATGTATATATCTACACATATATATGTATATATGTATAACACCACAACACACACATATATAATATATAATATACTATATATATATATATATATATATATATATATATATATATATATATATATATATATATATATATATATGTACACACACACACACACATATATGTATAAAAGACTAACATAAGATTTAGTATCCATACATATATATATATATATAATGTATAGACATGGTATACATATATATTGTATGTAATATATATATATATATATATACTAATATAATATATAATTAAGTATACATATAAGTATATATATGTAATATATAGGTATACATATATGTATATAAATGTATATCCATATATATGGTATACACATATTTATATTATAACAATATATGTATACATAAAATCCATATATATACATATGTAATACATATATAATATATAATAAACATATACGTAATATATATATATATACTACTTATATAACCTACGAATATACGTATAAACAACGTATATACGTAATTACATACGTATATACAATATACATACGTATATACTATATACAACGATATACGTATATACATACTATATACGTAGATACATACGTAAATATATACTTATATATATATAATAATACGTATATGTATCTATATATAATATTATATAAGTATAATAATATATATACATAAATATATTATATACATATCTTACATTAAATATCATTGGATATAAGAATGTCCACCTATGCAAACATAAACGCCATAACATCATCATTCAAGAAGGCCCACCCTAACACTAATTATGCCACATATGCATTAATCCACCTAGGCAACGAATTATGCCACCTATGCATTCAAGAATGACACAGACATTTATATATCCACGTGTGCATTAATTTAACCCACGTAATGCATTTTTTGAAATGCTAAAAAATAAAATTGCGAAAAATCTATTGTAAGATTTGAACCTGGGTTTTATTGCTACATAAAACTTGCTTCTTTAACCATTGACTAAGCCAGAAGTTGTGATTACTTTTGAAAAAACAAAACAATAAATGACATTACAACATATTAATTTGAATTTGAAACCGAAATTGGTGATAAATTTTGCAAATTCAATGCTATTTCAAAGTCAAACAGAAACGCATACAGTTGCCTAAAAAGCTAAGATATAAATTTGCAATCAACTAACCAAATTTATGAGATTTTTCCAATCTTTTCTCAATCAAAAACAAATCACGCTCATCAAATTAAACCACAGTTATGAAACAATGGATTCAAAATTAAAACCATGTCCATCAACAGAAACAAATGAGACTATCCTCCTCAATCAAAAAATCCAGGTTATAAATAATATATTTTTTTTATAAAACAATACTACCCTTGAATGGAAGATTGAATTACGTGTATCGTGTCATCATCTTAATGATTGTTATTATTGTGGATGCAATTAATTCTGCCATTTATAATTCTTATATAACATGTTTTATAGTTTTTGTATTACTCCTACGTTTGTAGATTAATGTAGTCGAAACCGGTAGAATACAAGAACATCATCTTCAAAATCGGGTAATGTTATTCGTTTTGAATGGATTTTTGGTTTTTCGCATTATTAATCAGAATCATTAGTTTTACATGGTAAGTGTTCTTAGTTTATCCCACTATTTCCTAATCATGTGGTTATTGGATGATGCGAGTGAAAGATTAATGAAATCGAATTTGCCAAAGCAGGGTTCAAATGTATTTGTATGGACAATAGTAAGACAAACAACGGGTATGGAATGAAGTACATTTTTTTTATTAGAAACTAAGTAAGCGTGATGATGAATTTGATTATGTTGGTTCCACATCACTTTGACGCAGCTGCGAGGGGAAGACTCATTAATCATTTGATATGCATATTTCCAAAACACAATATATATCCCTACTTCAATTACTAGCATTTCAAGAAATCAACAACGTAACCCTTATTCTACCCTCATTTCTATGTCACACATTATGGCTTTTCTAATGTTTTAGAAAAAATCGTAAACTAATTTGGTTTTTGACTTTTTATTATGTAGGAACGAGCAGGCTGGTGCACTTGCAAATTTGGTTGCTGATGACAAGTGTAGCATGGAAGTTGCAGCTTTCGGTGAACATTTAAATATTTAGATGATAAAAAGTGGTTATATTCATGAACGAGCTGATCATGTATAACTGGTAACAAGTTTTTTTTCCATTTTTGTTTGATGTTATTGTTGTAATATCACGATTCTTTCGGACGAGTCTTGGTCAATGGTTGATAGGCATGTCAGCACGCGCTTTCAACTTTCGTTTAATAAATGTACCTTTAATATTTACTATTCTTTCTTCTTTAAATACCATAAATAAATTCACTAATATCTGTTACTTTTCTAGGCTCGATTGGACACCCGCAAGCACATGAGAACAGTAGACGTATAAGGACAGATAAAACAGGTGATTTTACCACTTATATCTTACGCATATGGGTCATTGTATTACAGTTACATCTATTCGTCATGATTTTCTTACACCTGTTATTAGCAAATCCCTTGCAACTAAGTAGTTGGTGTGGTTTGCTGTATGTCTCTCTTTCTCTCTTTATGTGTGCGCATTTGCAATGAAAGGAAGTCAAAGTTAAATTGGTATTTTAATATTGCAGGCGTCTGCATTATTGGCACTTCTTGTCATCATCCTGTTGAAAACATTGTCAGCAAATTTGCAAACTAGAACAAGCAATCCTTTCATATTGGCATTTCCTGTCATTATCATGTTGGAAACAATAGACAAAATTATTGTACTTTTAGCAGAGTACATACCTACACATTTGATCTAATGAAGTCTGAACTAATAAAAGATGGTGTGATTAATTAAAAACTAAGAATGAGAGAAACCCTGAAGCAGGTTGCTTATTAGAAGTATTACACTCGGTGACAATTGAGGAATCACCTTCTTCCGACTTTGTAATTTCCTGTTAACAATATAGATAATGTAAATTTTGTATAATACCATCTGTGAAATATATAAATGGGACATAAAAGTGAGCATTCTGCCTTCATAAGAGTCCATAAACGACTGATACTTGAATATATTTTCTTTGTTTAAATTTCAGGTTGATGATATCTATCTGACCATTATCGTCATTATAGATTAACCAATATCGGTGTTAAGGTACATAAGATTTCTTTATTTTTATTTTATCAGAAGTTATCCCTTTTGGAAATCTAACAATTAGACAAACAAGTTTTTTGTTTTTCTATGAAATAATCATGTAATGATTTACTTGATTTACTTCATGATATGGTATAACATATTATATGGTATATAAGCAGAATCCATTTAGGACATCTTTATATAACATGTTGGGAGTCCAAGCCTTTTGATATATTTTCCTAATTGCATATGTAGTTTTTGTTTGTTGTTGTTTCTGAGGTTCATGGCGTTTAGCCTCTTGGTTTCTTTCTATAGCTCGGTTTGCGAGGTCCCATTTTTGGGATTCTCTGTTTATAATATATTGCCTTTAAAAAAAAGGACATCTTTATATAACAGAAGCAATGTTGATCATATATGAGAAAAATAAAAATTTTGACATGAAAAATTCAACCATCAAATTGTATGAAAAATAAGATGCTTGATCTCAAAAAGTCAATTATCAAATTGTATCTTTTTTCATTCTACTACTCAAAAGTAGATGATCCCAAACACAACATTTTGCACATTCTTGACTAGACTCGCTATTTGTCTCAAGAATTGCAGACTTATCAAAAAAGGGGACTCAAATATTTGTTATGCCAAACCAGAATTTAAGAGTTAAAAACCCAAAAATGTTACAAAGTTTTGCTCTAAAGAGGACATAACACCCTATAAAACACTAAGAAGCATACCATGAAGCAACATTCATCCTCAATCATGGCCTTGGAAGCGTCTATTAGTATTGGTCTAAATTCCTCTAATGCTAAGCCTCACCAAACTGCTATAGAAGTTGTTGGTCAACATTGCACAAATAAGGTTTTGACCCCAATCTTTTAATTAAAACTTCTGCTACCTCTCTATTTTAAGTCCATTGGAATGATAGCTATAAGTTATCTTGGCATAACTATTTTAGCATCAATATTTCTTAGGTGTTTAATGGTGTAGGTCAGTTGCTACCTAAACAACAAGGAAGTAAGCCACTTAAAGAAGAGTATCATTAGGAACTTCATAACAAAGAGTATATGCAGTTGATTTTAACTAATTCCTTATGGAATGGAACATATATAATCCGTATAAGTTAACTGGTCATGCTACATTTTATTTTAGCATTGAAATAACCATGCTGGTATGTTTTTTCCAAGAACAAGCTGTTAAGGAAGCTACAAGCAAGCTGACTCCAGAGGAAACACAAGCAAAGGAAACACTAAAAAAGGTAGGTGTTTGTCAGGTAATTATCATTCGCTAAAAGTATTTTGTAATAAATGGGTCGATTTCAGTTATGTATTAATCTTATATGGGTCAAATATTATAATTAGCTACAAGGGGAACAAGTCACTTAATGTTAGTTTATTATATCTTTTGGTTTCAGGTTCCAAATTTTTATAGAATAATAAAAATTACAGTACTAAAAAATAGATACTTTTTATCAACAAGAAAACTAGAGCCGAGCTTTATAGAGCTAGGTATGTTATTTACGACTCTTTTTCACTTAACTTTTTAGTGTATATTTTACGTATTTTTTTATCGCTCCAATATATTTTTGTTCCAAATGGATTTCTTTTATATTAGAATTCAAAAGACATAACAGGTGCGGTGCATATAAAATTTGAGTGTCTGGGTAGAACTTTTTGCTGATAAACATCTTATACAATTGTGTTGGTTTGTGTATATTCATGTATAAATTTATGTAAGTATTACAATTGACCAGAATTGGCACCTTCATAAGCTCACGAGTCTGTAACTGAGTCCGTGTTACGTTTTAACTAACTAGCAACATATGAGGTAGTTAAAGACCACAAAATCATCTCCAAGTAGGTTCGATAACTTACAAGTTACGTGTATTATTTTTTGGGTAAAGGGTTACCCCGGTAAAGTATATTAAAACCAAAAAAAGTTAAGTACAAATGGAATGTGGCTGAAAGTACCACATAACCTCAAGACTAAACGCTTGATTAAACACCTAAAAAAACTAGAGATTAGACTTGCACTTAACTCTTACAACTCTAGAACACATAACGTTATCTGCATCTAGAACACATAACATAAACTAAACAAAGCTAACCAGCAGCAACGTAATAAAAGTTTTGAAATTCCCACACAGATTTTGTGTTTTTATTTAGTAGCAGATTCTTCATACTTATTTTCCATTTCTTCTTCATCTTCTTATTCTTCATTTAGGCTAGTTAAAGAAAATAGAACTATGGGAGAGATTTCTTTTTATTGAATTTACTTGGCGTCTTTATATGAGGGTGTCCTGATTGATATGTATAAACCCCAATAAGTAGTTCCCTTCTTTGGATGCACTTGTAGTCGCTTTAGCTCATTCTCTTTAACATTTTGTTTAACCGATGAAGGACGGAGTAAACGACCGCATTAGTAGACTTGGACTTACCTTACTTCTTCTATTCGTTTTACCCAAGTTTGGCAACCTTCATTAGTCTTCCTCAGCATTAGGGGGTAAACAAACATTAGAAGTCATGCAAAACATAGGAGGAGATCCACCACTTTTTAGGTCAATAGTCATGAACATGACCAAAAATCTTACATGTATCACATCTGGGCGGCCTCCATTCATACTCAACACGGATGGTTTCTTTTTCGCAAGATCATCTTAAAGGTTGTATTTGTATGTACCATTGGTATATACAGGATCAGATTGTATTGTTGTATGTAAAGCTAGAACTTTGAACCAAGTTTTTTAGCGTCAAAGCTAAATTTAGCAATATTCATCTTATACATGTTATGTTGTACATTCAGTGTTTAGATTTTTTTAGGGTGTGAATATTAACACAATTGTTACTCAACTTAGATATTTTTTTCATTCATTTTGCGAAAAAAAATGTTATAGCCCATGTTTATATACGCGATATACTTTCATATGTTTACTTACTATATGAGTGAACTTTGAAATCGTTAGCAATCGCTTAAATGCGCATTTACTTTGTGTAAATAACCACTGAAGAGTGATTCATACAAAGTGATACAAGGTACATGGTATATAAATAACCATTACATGTTATAAAATTTATGTAAAATATAATCAAACAAATTATCAAAAATTGGACAATCCGATTAAAATGTAGCATATTATCAGTATTCAGTACGTAGTTTATTATGTTTAAGTTTTTTGACTGTTGAGATTTATTTTCTAGGACTTATGGCACTAGATGTGAAGAAACAATAGGTATCGATCCTACAAAGGATATGAAGAAATGGTTCAAGAGAGGGAAGATCCGCGAAAATCTTAAGGCGCAACCGGAAGATACCAAGATGGGTTTATTATTCTCATGAGCGTGAGTTGTGTTCTTGCATAATGCATGCAACTTTCATGTCATAACTATATATATTTCATCATATATATACACATTTAGTTTACATTTCTTTTCTTTCTTATTGCATTCAATAAAAATGTTGGTGTGTTTATAAATGATTTACTTTTAATTAGTTTCTTCTCATATCGGTCAATGAAACAGTTACATTTTTTCAATTTTGTAATACATGTTCTTAAATAATTTTGTATCTTTATAGTTCATTTATCTTTACATAATTCTTTGTAAGCGATAATCATAAGGCGAGCCCGCCCATAGGGCGGGTTTGCCAACTTGTATATGATATATATATATAGATAGATATATATAGTATTTATATTTTATATATATATATATATTATGCTATAATATATATTTGTATTGATATTTATATGTATGTATTTGTATATATATTTTATATATATATTATATATATTTATATGTATGTTTATGTATGTATATATATATATACAGTATATTACGTGTATAACAATATGTATATATATAGACATTTAATATATATACTATATATATATATATATAGTATATAGTATATTATTTATATTATATATATATATATTGTATATTTAATATATATATATATATATATGCGTGTGTGTGTGTGTGCATGCAATACCCTGCAAGTTTATATAGTTTATGTAAAACTTGTAAAATAAAATATTTAGACTTATAAATTATAATCATAATAGTCCTATAACACATATTTGATGACGTAAAATGACCTGAAAATGTGAATTGTCACAGTCTCCCCGTGTTAAAAGAATTTCGTCTCGAAATTCAGTTCGTGTTGGCTTCTGGAGTGGTGTTGACGAAGAGGTGCAGATACTTGCTGCGGAATTGATCTTCTTGTTCCCACGTGAACTCTGGACCTCTTTTAGAGTTTTATCGAACTTTGACAATGGGAATGCGGCTCTGCTTCAACCGCTTGACCTCTCGGTCCATGATTTCCACGGGCTCTTCCACAAAGTGAAGCTTGTCTTCGATTTTAGATCTCATCCAACGGTATAACGAGTGATTTATCCGACAAGCACTTCGTCAGATTAGACACATGAAATGTGTTATGAACCTTGCTAAATTGTTGAGGAAGTTCAAGTCTATAAGTTACGGTTCGCACTTTGTCTAAAATCTTAAAAGGTCTGATATACCTCGGGTTCAACTTTCCTTATTTTCCAAAACAGATAACCCCCTTCCATGGTGAAACCTTCAACATGACCTTCTCACCCACTTGAAATTCTAAGGGTTTACGCCTCACATCGGCGTAGCTCTTCTGACGGTCACGCGTGGCTTGAATTCTGCTCTTGATCTGAATAATATTCTTAGTAGTCTCGTGGATGATTTTTGAACCAGTTGGTTGGCTATCTCCAACTTTAGCCTAGCAAACTGGTGATCGACACTTACGATCATAGAGTGCCTCAAAAGGGCGTGGCCTTGATGCTAGTATGATAAATATTGTTGTAGGAGAAATCCACTAACGGTAAATGCTTATCCCAAACATTACCGAGATCTATCATGCAAGCGCGTAACATATCTTCAAGGGTTTGAATGGTTCTCTCGCTTTGTCTATTAGTCTGCGGACGGTATGCAGTACTCATATCCAAATGAGTACCTAAAGCCTTCTGAAGCGACTGCCAAAAATGTGATGTGAATCTGCTATCACGATCGAAGATGATAGAGACCGACACTCCATGACTTGAGACAACTTCTTTTAAGTAGAGTCTCGTTAATCTCTCCATCGTATCAGTTTCTTTCATAGGCAAGAAGTGAGCATATTTAGTAAGACGATCGACGATTACCCAAATCGTATCGTATCCACTTAATGTCTTGGGCAGCTTTGTGATTAAATCCATGGTGATTTTCTCCCACTTTCATTAGGGTATCTCCGATTGTACCAGTAAACCGGATGGTTTCTGATATTCAGCTTTGACCTTTGAGCATGTTAGGTACTTGCTAACATAGGTGACGATTTCTGCCTTCATATTGGGCCACCAATATAGTTTCTTCAAGTCATGGTACATTTTGTCGGATCCAGGGTGGATAGAATACTTAGACTTATGTGATTCATGCATAATCAAATCCCTCAATCCTCCAAGACGTGGTAACCAACTTCGCTTCTCAATGCAGAGTGTCCTATCGGGACGAGTCTCAAACTCCTTGTTTATTCCGCGAAGATTTTCTTCTTTGACAATTTCTTCTTTCATCGCCTCAGCTTGGGCGTTCAAAATCTGAACTAGAAGGTTTAGACCAATAGTCATAACCAAGGCTCTAACTTGTAGTGGCTTAATTCGATCCTTTCGACTTAGAGCATCTGCCACCATGTTTGCCTCCCCAGGTGATAACGAATCTCACAATCGTAATCACTCAGCAACTCCAACTAAGGGTGTCAATCGGGTTATCGGGTCGGGTTTGGGGCTTATCGGGTCGGGTCTATCGGGTTTTGGGAAAATATAATCTAACCCGCAACCCGACCCTATAAGGAATCGGGTCTATCGGGTTCGGGTCTATCGGGTTGCGGGTTATCGGGTTGGGTCTATCGGGTTATCGGGTTACTTGTTAATAAAAAAAATTAAGCCGAAAATAATCAAAAATTGCTAATGCTATCGAACGAAGAATGTTAGACTTTAAAAACAAGTGTTTTTTAATGCTGCTAATTGACGAACATATGGCATAATTAAACTAGAAATATTCCTTTATCCTAGATATGATTACATTGATATGTCTATTCACTGGTTTTAGATGAATGCTTCATTTTAAACCAGATATATTCCTCTTTGTTGCTAATTTTCTAGCTTCTGTTATATGGGATGTGACAAAAAATATGTCACAGTATATCGAAGAAAAGATAGTAACTAAGTGAAGCTGATGCAAAATTTAGATAGTAACTATAGACTATCTTTGGCATTTTTTTCGTCCAAAACATAGTTCATTTTTAAACTTGAAAATAGTATCATACATTCATACATTGAAAAAGATGTGTTAAACGATATTAGTGACAGAAACCGATTTATTAATTGATTTCTATTCAAGAATTATAGATTTATTGATATGGCATTATATCTTAGCGGGTTTATCGGGTTGACCCGATAACCCGATAAGAAACTAACTAGGACCCTAACCCGACCCTATTAGGCTATCGGGTCTATCGGGTTGACCTGATAAACCTGATAAGCTAATTTGGACCCGAATCAACCCGACCCTATAATGTCTTATCGGGTTCGGGTCGGGTCGGGTCAACCCATTTGACACCCCTAACTCCAACCATCGTTGTTGTCTCATGTTCAACTCTTTCTGATCAAGGATGTGCTGCAAACTTTTATGATCGGTGAACACGGCACACTTCGTTCCATATAGGTAGTGCTTCCAAATCTTGAGAGCGAACACTACCGCTCCTAACTCCAAATCATGAGTTGTATAATTCTTCTCGTGGATCTTGAGTGACGGGATGCATAAGCTATCACTTTCTCATTCTGCATCAATACAACACCCAAACCTTTATGTGAAGCGTCGCAATAAACTACAAAGTTCTCAGTCCCTTCTAGCAAAGCCAAAATCGGCGCGCTACACAATTTTTGCTTCAACAGTTGGAAAGCCTCTTCTTCCTTGTCTCCCCATTCAAACTTCACAATCTTCTGAGTTAGCTTGGTCATAGGCTTGGCATTTTTGAGAAACCTTCAATAAATCATCGATGGTAACCAGCAAGACCTAAGAATTGGCGAATCTCCGTTGGAGTCTTAGGTGATGCCTAATCCTTAATGGACTCGATCTTGGCGGGATCCATGTGAATGCCTTGACTATTAATCACGTGACCGAGAAATTACACTCTTGGAATCCAAAATTTACACTTTGAAAATTTTGCGTACAACTCCTCCTTCTTAAGTAATTCTAAAATTAACTTAAGGTGATCTTCATGCTCTCGCTTGCTCTTTGAGTAGATCAGGATATCGTCGATGAACACAATCACGAACTTTTTCAAATATGGCTTGCACACCTGATTCATAAGGTCCATGAATACCGCCGACGCGTTGGTCAAATCAAATGTCATAACTTGAAACTCGTAATGACCATAACGAGTTCTAAATGCGGTCTTCGGAATATCCTCTTCACGTACTTTGAGTTGGTAATAACCAGACCTCAGATCAATCTTCGAGTAGACACTCGATCCTTGCAGTTGGTCAAACAAATCATCGATTCTAAGAAGCGGATAACGATTCTTCACCGTCAGCTTATTCAACTCTCTATAGTCGATACACATCCGAAAGGATCCATCTTTCTTCTTGACGAACAAAATTGGAGCTCCCCAAGGTGAGGAATTTGGTCCTATAAATCCTTTATCAGAAAGCTCTTGCAATTGGTAGGACATTTCTTTCATCTCTGAAGGAGCTAGTCTATAAGGTGCCCGTGCCACGGGTGCAGCACCAGGTACCAAGTCAATTCGAAACTCCACTTGTCGGGTTGGTGGGACTCCAGGAAATTCTTTGGGAAAGACTTCTTGGAAATCAAGCACAACCGGTACATCCTCAAGTCGCTTCTCCTCCGTCTTGTCCTTCGTCTTCTTTTCAGTGATGTGTGCCAAAAAGACATGACATCCTTTTTGCAAATATTTTTGGGTCTTGGTACACGATATAATGTTCAATCTGGACTCGCCTCTACCGCCACTTATATCACCACAAACAATCAATATTTCATTGCCATAGGAGATACGAACAATCTTCTCGTCACAAACGATCACGACGTGATACTTTAACAACCAATCCATACCAATAATGACGTCGAAACTACCAAGCTCTACGGGCATTAAATCTATAATGAATGGGTGATTTAGCAAGTTTAAAGTGCAACCTCGAATTATGGTATCAACTCCTATTATTTTTCCATCGGCTAGCTCCACGTCATACTTATTTTCTAATGCAGATGGGGCGATATCAATTAAAGAACTAAAGGCAGTCGACACAAAACTCCTATCAGCTTAACGATTGATACGGGAGCCTTAAGCAAAGATGTATTCCAGCCACACGATTGATATTGGTGTCCGCGTGATTCTTTGAAATCAAGAAAAGTAAAGAAGAATAAGACGTTATAAGGTGGCGTTGAAAAATCTGATGAGGTCGGCACGTAGTCCGGTGATGGCGGAGTCTTTGGGGCAATCTCTAAAGCAATAGCAGGTACAGCAGCCACCGTTGCATCGGTATCCGATAAAATCATGAGCAAAGCAGATCCGACGCTCTCAGCATCAGAGTCAGACGAAATGGTGATGTGTGGGAGTCACATAGTACTGTGACATATAATTTTCTTTATATAAGGAAAGTTTAAAAATATACGTAAGAAAAAGTAAATGCAAGTATAAGTCATGTAAGCAATTAGTGTGTATGCACATGAAAAAGTTTTATGTGATGCAATGTTTATGAAATGGTTATAGTCTAGGTAAAATATGCAACCTGGTTCTCTATAACCTTGGCTATAGATACCAATCTGTAACACCCTTAAAATATGTGGCAGCGGAATAGGTAACCGAGGGCGTTACTTCATAATACATAAGCACAAGATACAAGAGAACGACCTCTAAATGAGTCGTTTAAGAAAATAACTTCGTTGTTTCATTAAAAGAGTTGAGTAAAAATAAGTTGTCCCACATTTGCATCAAATGAAAAATATTGTTTAAAGTACAACGAACATAGAGTAGTGCTAATGAAATCCATGAAAATTATGTCTTGAATGAATGAAGACTCCATGCACTTGAAATACACCTTAGCAGTTAAACACCAGAGAAATATATGCTTAAAAATATAAACATAAAGTTGGTGAGTTCATAGGTTTAAGTAAATAAGTAAAGTTGGATCGCAAGTTTTAGTAAAGCATGACTATTGCAACATATACAATATTCACAAAAGTAATTACGATTGCATTCAGTTCATGATACCGAAGCTATAACAAAGCATGTATGCAATTTAATGCAAAAATGGTACCCGAGTAGGTGTTTAAAAATTAAACAACTTCACTCCCCGGCAGCGACGCCAAAAACTTGATGTGTCGTTGTGCATAGGTATTATTTGTTATCAAGTTTTACTACTTATTTTATGCCGACTACACCTAAAAACAACACTCTAACGGGCAGTGTACCCGATCAGATGTAGCTTTGTTGGTAAGTAGGGTGTCGATCACTAAGAGCGAGAGCGTTAATCCTTAATTATCAGTATTCTAGTTATCTATGTTAGTATCTAATTTATGTTAAACCTAAGTTAAACTTAAACTAATGATAAAACGGGAGTTTTAGTCTGAGAGACTGGCATGAGTTTGGTATCTAACCTAGGGTTTTGATGATAAGTAAAGCAATAAACACACACATGAAGATAAACAAACGATCGAGGAGCGGTCAAGAACTAATGTAAGGAAAACATATCAACCATGAATAATCTGATAAAACATGGGTTTTGTTTATTAGTGTAATGATTGTCTTATCTCGAAGTGGTATATCATTCCTAGATTTAGGCGGTACTTCTTCCTAAAACTGCTAATTCTGTCATAATTAAACGCATCCGCATAAAGCAACCTTTTGCTGATTATAATCTATCTTAGGATTTAATTAATGGTGCTCTTACTAAACCCTAGCTTATTGAGACTTTACCCACTTACTGTTTAACGACAATTTATATACTAGTAGTCCACTCTGTCCGAGTCCTAACCAATGGAATCAGAACGTCATTTGTTGATCCTAGGGTCACCTGCTAGTCCAACTTGTTCACTAAACCACTGGCAAGGATAGGTCATTTATTTGTGATCCTGTGATTCTAGATATATAAATTGCAATATGGAGAGCTATCCCGGACTCTTAGCCTACGCCCACACAACACTGAAGTTGTAGCGCATTAAATATGTAGGACTAGACCCAGTTGAATGATAGGTCGCATACAAAAGCACGTAAACAAGTATAAATTGATAAACACAATCAACAACCAATGAGATATTAAGACAATCGAGATAAACAAACCAAACATTAAACCTTCATAAACATGGCTGATACCTAAAGGTATCAGCCGATAGTCATTGTAAAAATATGCACAATTTCATTTATGAACGACTAAAATAAAGAAACCTTAACCGAACGTGTATTTGGTTGTGCGAAGATTACAAGAGTTTTCCTATGATCTTGAGGCTCTTTTCTGACCTCATGTGCTCCTTTATTCGTCTACTAGTCGACTTGGTGGTTTAAGGCTTCACTTGCATACCTGAAACTGAGTTTAGGGTTTGTATTTATAGAGTCTGGAAAAGGGTCAATACGCCGTATTGGGCAATGTGGGATACGGCGTATTGTGGATTTCTTGGAGTAAGGACCACGGTTGATATCTTTTAGAATCTTCTGGTGTTTGTTCGATACGGCGTATTAAGTCTTCAGGATACGGCGTATTGGGTCTTCAATCCTTCGTGGTTATTTGTGAAGTGTAGGCACGGATATGCCGTATCTTCTTGATGGATTCGGCGTATTGGAGAAAAACCAGTTGGTTTTTCTTCATTGACCAAAGTATTATATATGGCGTATCGTTGATGTGGATACAACGTATTCTTCAAAGTCAGGAAATGGTCTTTTAATTTGTCAAAGTCTTGGATACGTCGTATAGGTCTAGAATAATACAGCGTATTTGTTGTCAGATCAGTAGACTTTCTCTAACTCTTCGTTTATGCTCCAAAATGCGTGCCTTTTAGCTAATCTTCACAAAGTACTCCATAATTACTACAAATCTCAAATATAAACGATTAAGTACCGATTCTTGCAATAATTGTACAAAATGGGTAATTTAAATAGGATAAATGATGCTATAAAAGTGACGTTATTTGATGTCATCATTGGTCATATTAACACCAAACCTGGACGGGGTGTCAACCCCAATAGATCTATTATATAACTCGCATTTACACAAAGTAATTAACGGTTCATGATAATTTGGGCATCATGGATTATCGCTACTTAGAATAATCGTAATCATTTAAAAAGTAATAGCGACCAAGAGTAAAACAAGCAATGTATCTCGCCCCGAGATTTATAAAATATTGATAAACACGTTAAAGCGGGGCTATCAACTCACCTTAGGCAAAAGTATTGATTTATGATAAGTCAAGTAAGTAGGACGTCAAGAATTTCCTAAAACAACCTATTAAATTATGGGTCGTCTTAGGATGGTGCAAATGAAATGAAATGATGCAATTATATTTATCACAACCTAATAGTTTGCGTTTTAGTTTTATAAGTCAAGATAACATTTATGTCTAATTCGCCATTTTTATCCATTAATTTATACTCTACTATTAGTTTTGAGTAATCAATATAATAAGTCCTATTTAGTGTTGGTTAATTTAACTATATACTAAATGTACTAAAAGCTGCCTCTCACATAGCTACAATACTCACTCACATTGCTACAGTGATCTTAATTTTTTAATTCATTTATATTAGTTTTTTAATCACCTTGCTTAAAGTAATAGCTTGATAATAAAACACGTATGTGTGTACATGTTCTTCCCTAAAAGCACATACAAAACACCTAAAACCACACACACAACACCCCTCGCCCCCTCTTTTTCTCCTATAGCGTTTTGATCCAATCACCGCCACTACAAATGAATCCGACAGCATAGCAGAAGTGATCATCAAGAAAGATGGGCGACGGCGAATAGTCAACCATTACAGCATGATTAAAGAAACTAATAAGTAAGCACAACTTTTTTACAAGCAGCTTTCACTATTTTTCATCTTAACTTCTTTCATGTTAATTTACAGTTCTGAGTTTATAGATGTTAAATTTTGTTTGTTAATTGTAATGCTATCTTGGATTATGGGATGCTATAGGTATTTGATGTTTTAGGGCGAAATCTGAAACGGGTATGGAAGGTATGAGAATATATGTGGTTATCTTCTTGATTTTTTTCCTTTTTGTAAAAAGTGTATATTCTTTAATATTACAGCAGTGACGGTGAACTCAATCATAGCTCGAATTAGGGTTTATCAAGATTGTCATGCTCAATATCATGTAATAAAACCACCTTTTTTAATTATAGCTTAATTTGTGTCAGTGGATATGATGAGATGTTGATTTTATATTGTTAGAGTTGAGCCAAGTTTTAATACATCAAGTTGATCAACTATATAGTTTACTCATAGCACTATATGATAGGAAACCGGTTTTCTAATAATGGCCTCATAGCTTTAGTGATTTTATAAGTTTCAGATGCTAAAAGTATCGAAAAGTAATGTTTTTTATATCAAAACTAGAAATGTAAAGGTTTTTTTGTGTCGATTGATGGTTTAAGATGATGATGTTTGTGTATTGAGTTTTCGGTTTGATGGCAGCTTGGCAGTTTGTGGAGGCAAGTGTAGAACCCGTAAAGACCCTCGAGACCCCTAAGCAGCATAACCAATGCAGGTAGATGAGGTTGACTCTCCTCTTTTATTTCCTAATATATTTTAGTTGTGATAATGGAAAACTACAGACAATGATACATTTGAAACTCGAGTATATTGTTGGAACCTAGAAACTCATTTATATAGTAAGGATTTGGATAATGTCTGAGTAAGCTTATCCAGAAACTGTAATGGCTTTTATTGGGACAAATAAGCTGAGAAGGATGACAATGGAAAACCTCATACCGTGATACATATTAAATTTTAAAATTGAGTTTATGGTTGGAACCTTGAAACTTAGTTTCACAATAAGGATTTGAAATTGTGCGTGGGTGAGCTTATCTAGAAAGTGTCATGTTCTTAGAGTTACTTCTTACGCTTAATTACTATTTTCTTTTTCTAAAATTATAACAGGAGGAAAAAATGAAACAGAGTTTCTTGATGGCTGTTTGCGGAGGCAAGTGTAGTTACCGTCAAGAGTTTTGAGATCCCTAAGCAGCATAACATGTGCACGTAGACGAGGTCGGCTCTCCTTTTATATTTCTTAACATATTTTACAATGTCAAAACATGGACCGGTAAGTACTTGCCAAATCTTTTAGCTGATTACATGGGTTATGATGTCATTACATATGCCTAGGTGAAACTTAATACAAGTTTTGAAAAAGAAACACATGTTTCTTACAGTAGTTTAAAGTGAACGTATGGAAAAAGAAAACAAAAACCAAAGTGTGGGAAACTTAAATCATATAGTTTATGTAGCTAAAAATCAACCTATTTGGGTTTGGTTTCAGTTCTAAACAAAATCTTAGTTGTAATCGACTTTTAAGTTCATTTGAGGCGATAATGCTAGGATAAAGCTAGAAATGGGAAGACTCGCTCATATCAAGGTGTGTTAATACAAATAATGCCTAAAAATGTTATTTATATTTTTTGACCTCTCAACGTTTTGATAATAATAAAATTCAAAAAGGTTTACAATAAAATTAAACGTTTACATATATTATTAATCGTAAAATTCTATTTCTAAGATTAGTAATCACTTAAGGTATGAACAAACAAATTATTAAGCATGATTAGTGATCAAGAAAATATTTTTCTCTTATCCATCACATTTTTACAAAAGAATTTCACAAAATTAATTATACAAAATATTTTCTAATTAAAAGAAAAGTTTTATTAAAAACTTAAAATTTGAAATTCAAATTTTCCTCCCAAAATGGAAGGTTCCATACCAGATACAACATTCCCCACAAAAAGACAAAAAAAGGAGTGTAGTCTACTGGGCGGCCCCCTTATAGGCCTGGCGGCCCCCAGATATATCTGGGACCGCCGTGACCGCCCTCAGTGACCGTTGGGTTTTCCTGCCTATAAATACTGCTCCATTCCTTGTAGAAAATTAGACCTCTTAGCACGAAATTTTCAGACAACTTTCTCTCTCTAAAATCTTTTTTCTCTCTCTAAATCTCTTGATCACTAACATTCTTAGATATTGTTTCAAGTGATCTAATCTCTTCTTCTCATCTCTTCTTTCTCATTCAAGTGCAAGAGAAGAACATTCGTATTCGCCA
>BQNB010008559.1:0-89542 GCA_026074375.1 Tanacetum coccineum | reverse complement strand
GTGTCGTGTGTTTTTATCTTTATTATTTGTTCTTATATGTTTGATATATGTGATCATGCTTTGTTTTGTATTTAACCTCGTTTTAATTGCAATCAAATGTATTTTGCATAAAATAAATGTAAGGGAGTATATCTGGTTTCTAAAAACAAAAAAATTTCAAACATATAAAATAAATAACTTTAGATTTATTCAAATCTTTTTTGTGTTGTTTCTTTGTTTTAGTCATATGTTTGTACTAACCGTTTTTTTGGTTTACACAGAAAATTTTTACTAGAAATAAATAATGGGTTATTTTTGCAAATTTTTTTTCTGAAAACATAATTATAAAACTTCACAGTGGGTGGCGAAGATGCCATGATTTAATCCCGACGGCGTCACCACTATACCTATAGGAAATTTTGTATGTTTTCAACCAGCGACTCAACAGACGGAACCGGAGAAACCGTCTTCACCGCTTTAACCGGAAAACAAACACACCTAATCTTCATCTCCGGCGAAACACGGTCATACTCCGCCACCACAGCCTTGAGATCTTCATCACACTCAACCGTTACCAACACATCCAAATCCTCCGTCGGTAACTTACACTTCAACTTAACCGAAAAACCACACGCTTCGAAAAACTTGACGGATAATTCGGAAAAAGTGACGGAACGGTTAACGGAAAGGACTCTAGTGTGACCGCCGATGTAACGGAGCTTGCCGTCGGTATGACGTGGCATGATTGTTCCGTTGTAGCTGTAGAGGAATTTGAGATTTGTCGTTTGTGACGGTTTGGTGACGGAGGTTGCGTTGGTTATGCGAGTCATGATGGAAGGAAGGTGCTAGAAGATTTTGTGATGGAAGATCTTTAGGGGTGAATGGTAACATCTGGGGGGTATTTATAGGGTGGAGGGGGGGTTTTGTTGGAGTGCGTGTAGGTTGCTGATTGGTCCTTGAGTTGTGTTTAGTTTGTTATTTTGGTTCTTGAGGTTTTTTACAAGGGTAGTGATTCATCCACGAACACAATTTGATTCATCCACTGCAAATGCATGTAAAAATACACAACTACCCTTCACATTTATTTACTCTCATTTTTCATTGTTGACCATTAACGTTTAGTTGTTATACACAACTTAATTTATAATATTTTGTATTAAAATGAGCCTTGGCATTTAATTTACATCCACGTATTTATCTTAAACGAGGTTTGTAAACCCGCGCTCCGCTGCGGAGCGAGGGAAAAAAACGAAAAAAAAAGTTTTCTTTAAATGTGGGTAGTTTTTGTAATTTGACGCATACTGCGAGGGGGTATTTCGTAAAAGAAATAAAAATTATAAAACTTAAAAAAAAAAAAGATCAGGTCGGGTTAACCCGCCGGAACCCGTCGGGTCACAGTCGGGTCAACCGGCCATTAATGTTGGCATTAAATGGGCATTAAAATTTTTTTTTTAAAAGTCGGGCCGGGTCAACCCGCCGGGTCACAGCCGGGTCAACCCGCCGGGTCACAGTCGGGTCAACCGACCATTAATGTTGCCATTAAAAGGGGCACACACCCCAATTCCTGGTCTTTAGTATAATGTATAATCTGTCTTTTCTCTTGATTTTGCAAACCTTCTTTTCGATACTTGAGGCATAGACCTTTTACGTGAAACAAAAACTTAACATAATACATTGAATCGTGTGAAATAAGATAAACGGTGATCAAATATCACAACGTATTTTCAATTATTTCATTTTTATTGTTGATTTTCAACCAATAATTTAAATTTTGTGCAATTGTTCTTCGAATTGCATCTTGAGCAACAACATAATTCCAACTGTGAGGAAGCTCGTCATTCACATTTTACATATTTGTTAGTTTTAGGTTGGCGAAACATGTTATATTTATTAATTGTGTGATGTATCATAATAGCTGAGCATTTAAAAGACATTTCAACGATAATAATGATCGATAATCGCTTTTGAAAAGTTGAAAAAACTTTATATTGCACAAAAAATAATTTTGATACCGTAAATACAAAAACAAAAGTTGAGTAATTAAAATTCAAATTGACTTAAAATACTATATATATTTATGCGATTTTTCATGACCGGAGTTGTAGATCAAATATTGTTCTTCTTGTTCACAGCAAATAATATTATGTTTCTATGTTCACTAACATTCATATGTATCATTAGTATTACTGAGTGTTTTTTGACATATCGAAATGACAAAAGATAAAATGCAATTAAGGATCAAAAGTGTAATATAAGGGTAACTAGATGGCAAGGGTAGAAATGTAATATCAATTAATGCGCTGTGATGAATCAATTCATTCCGTGGATAAATCACCTCCCTTTTTACAAACCCTATAAATAAATATGAGTGAGACCGTCTAAGGGTATGTTTGGTACGAAGCATTTGAGATCGTTCTGGAGTAACTAGCGATAAGCTACTAACGGTTTAAATAAAAAAAATTGGCAATGAGCAACTAGTGGTTGAATCATGTGTAACCGCTTTTATTCATAACGCTTTGTCGAAACCCAAAAATCACTTTTACTTCATATTGAAACACAAGAAATAAAGATGAGATAAAATAGAAGAAGTTTAGAGAGAAGTTAGAGAGAGAAAGGTAGAGAGAAGAAAAAGATTGGAAGATTACTTGCCAAATTACAAATGAGAATAAAAATTTATTTTTATTTTTAAATTAAAATATTTTTTTATCTATTTATTTTTTTATGATTTAATTGCATCATATTTTCTAAAATTTTGTGCTCTTTTATTTAACTTTCATTTTAATATATTTTTATTAATTTTCACTTTTTTTTATTTTTAATGCCCCCGAAACTACAGCTTTGCACGAGTATCATTCTAATATTTTTATAACCCGTTTATGTTTAGATAAATATGCAATTTCCAACTTTAAAGAGAAGAGACAAAAATTGCTCTAATAAAATACTATTTATTTTAACGTCACGTCATCAATTTATTTTTTACTTATTTAAATATTTGATATCAGTCACTCAACATTCTGTATATAAAAATAGCCCATCCAAATACACACATACACACAAAATCGAAAAGTCACTTATAGTTTTATTCTTAAATTATTCTTTGTTTTTTACAGTAATTATTTGTTTTAGAGACCGTTTGTTTTTTAAAAGATATAAGAAGTAAAAATCACTTATTTTATTTTCTTTTTAAGAGTACAAGGTGCGGTATCAAATTATAGAAAAAAAAATGTTATTATGTCAACTTTTTCTTTTATAACTAAAAACTTATAGCTTAAACAAAAAAATAGCATCCTTCATCAATTAAGTTACAAAACACCCTCTAGCCTCACATTTTTTTCCTTTATTCAAATAAAATAACATATTTCATTAAATTGAAAATAACAATACATTTTGAATATGAAATTGAAAAAAAATAATACAATATAATGATTAAGGTTCCATAGATACTCCACAATATCTTGTTGAATGTCGTTGTGTACTTTTCTATCACGAAGTTCTTTGTTTTTCTTTAATGTATGTCGTATAATTCGACCAACGTACGTTGCAAATATGGTTATGGACAAAGGTACAATTCGTTAAACTCACTAATCGCTAATTCCTGATAACGCCTTAATTATACATGTTTTTGGCGGCGTTATTGTATCTATTTATATCATTTCTCGTGAACTTTCGATACTTAAAAGCATGAAATATGTGCAGGTTCACTTGAAGACATCTCAAGCTCAAAAAGACTAAAGACACAAGTATTTTACACATTACGAAAGAAAAAGATAATACTAAGTCCAAGAATCAGGCAAAGTACGCCGCACTTCTCAGAAAGTACGCCGCACTTCAGGAGGAAGTTAATGAAGAACACTTAATACCCTAAGTACGACGCACTTCTACATCATGTGCACCGCACTTCATCTCAGCATTAAAGATCTACGCGTTAAAGAAGCAAAGTACGCCGCACTTCTCAAGGAAGTGCGCCGCACTTTTACCCTCGTCCAGCCTATAAATTGAGAGAAAATTTTCTCATTTCAAACACACTTCTACAACAAACTATCTCTCAATAATCTTCATCAATTTCTGGAGTTTAGCATGAAATTCCGGGAAGAACGAAGATCGTCATCGTAGCACTTACTTAAATAAGGTTTTTATGCGAATTCGTACTTGTAAAAGTGATGTTCAATCCATTTCTCAATTCGAATTTCGTATGTTTCTTGTTTCTCTACTCAACTTTGTTAACATGAACACCATAGCCATTAGAGGCTAAACCTCTTATGACTACTCGGTGATGTTAATTTAATAATTAAGCATTTGGTGTCATTTTGATCTTATCAATATTAAGCTTATTTTACAATCCTATCATATCTAATCTTGTTAAACTTGTTCATCAACTTTGATTATGTACGTATAATGGTATAGGTCGAAAGACCCGTTGTGCACTATATGATTTTAAAGATTTGTCTATGATCTTTATCATTCGATCGAAGAAATTCACTTATGTTATTTGATAAACAAAGTAGATTTGATATAATAGTAACTTGATTGCTTGAGTGACACATTTGATTAAGTTAAACCAAGATAAGTCTTAAGTTGAAACCAGTTTATTTGTGAAAACGCTTTCTGACGAGAAATCCCTTTTATAAGTTAAAGTCCTAAAGTCGAAGATCGAGATTACTGCCATTGCTTATGAATTAAATAAAACTATCTGAGTAGTCATATTTATTTATTATTGAATCTATCTTAAAAGTTATTAATAATTGTTTTAAAATTCTGATTATTCGAACACTAATCAAATCCCTGTGGACGACCTGGTCTTACCTAAAATGTTATACCACATACGTGGGTTATACTTTTACCCGTGTGTTTCCATTTCATAAACCGGTAATTTCAGTCTTATAAGTTTAAAGCTTTTGAAACACATCAAGTTTTTGGCACCGCTGCCGGGGATTTTAAAGTTGTTCTGTAATCAATTTTTGAAGTAATTTTTAACCACTTTCTTTCTCAGAATCGTCGTACAGTTTTCTGGTAAACTGAACCATATAACTCCCTTCGATGCATACACGTGCTTCCAACTCTAAACTTGTTGAACCACTTCCTGAACCTGAACGAACCCTGAATGAAAGACTTCGTCGATGAAACGGGAGAGTTCCATTCTAACAAAGAAACGAACCACCTGCACAACCAAAAGTTGTTTATGCTCCAATTCTTGACATCAAACATTTCTGTCACTTCCTTGATATCCTTGAAAATCGCAATCCAATGGATGATGAACCAATGTGGGTTGCTGGCCGTGTTGTCGCTCCGACTCCCAGTTCTGCAATCACCATTCCTGAAACCGCAAATGAATTCGCCATTAAGGGTAACCACTTGACTCTCGTCAAAGGAAACCAAATTGATGGTAGAATTAAAATCGATCCGCACAAACACATTCACGAATTCCTCAAAATATGTGACATGTTTAAATACAGAGACACCGAAAATGAAGCTGTCCGCCTAATGATGTTTCTCCTATCACTCACGGGTGAAACAAAAACATGGCTGGATGAACTCATCAATGGAACTATCGAAACGTGGGATGAACTTTAAACCGCTTTCATTAGCAGATTCTTTCCCCCAGCTATTTTTGATCGACTCCTCGGAGAAATCCGAGCCTTTTCTCAACATGAAAATGAAACTTTAACCGAAGCTTGGCTCTGTATGAAAGAAATGCTCAGAAATTGCCATGGTCACAATCTATCCAAAGGCAATATCATAAAAAATCTTTTACCACGGTCTCAATGAAATAACCCAAGAAGTTCTAAATGTTGCAGCTGGTGGTATTTTCCTCTATAAAACACCAAATCAAGCTTATCAACTTCTCGAAGACAAAGTCTTACTCAAGTTCGACTGGGCTAAAAACCAAAAATCTAAGCCATCTCTTAAAAAAAACAGTTGCTTTCGCCGATGAAGGTAGCAGTAATTCTGACACAGACAAAATTATTGTCCGAATAGATGCCATGACTATGAAAATTGATGCTTAGTACAAAGAACTCCAATCTCGACCAAAACAACCAAACCCCAAACATAACAATGATGACACACCTATGTCCTGTGAAAAAGAAGCCAAATTCATGCAAACTTTCCATTGTACTCGTTTTTACAATGATTACCGCGACCGTGACTCAAATTGCGATAATTGGCGTTCAAGCGGAAGAAAACGATTACAATCGAGACAACTATCAATCTAATTCTGATGATAAATCCGACCTTCAAAAACAATTAAGCGATTTCATAAAAGCTCAACACTCAACCAATTCCTTTGTCAAAAATAATTTTATGGATCTCAAAACCAAACTCGAAACAACAACAAAAAATCATCAAGCCTCGATCCCAAAATCTCGAAGCTAAGTTCGACAGATTTGCTGACAAGCAATCTGGTCGACCTTCTGGATCTCTTCCTAGTAACACTCAACCTAACCCAAAAGGTAGCTCATCCAAACCTTATCAACAATCGCAAGCTCGAAATGAGCAGGTAAATGCAGTATTTACATGGAGTGGTAAATACTATAACCCACCTATCAACCTAAATGATCAACCAAACAACTCCAAAACTCCTATTAACTTCGATAGCGAGGATGAAGATGAAGAACCTACACCACAACCCAAACCTAAAGATCTAAAACAAGTCAAATAAAACCCAACACCTAAACCATATAAACCGAAGATCCCGTATCCTAAGTGCCTCAGAAAAAAGAAAATGGAAGCTCAATATGGAAAATTCCTCGACATGATTCAAGCCATTCGAATCAATATACCTCTTGTCGATGTTTTAGCAGGAATGCCAAACTATGACAAATTTCTTAAACAACTTGTTAGCAATAAGCACAAGCTCGAACAAATTTCATCCTCTTTCTTGAGCGATGAAAGTTCTGCTTTAATTCAAACCAAAGTTCCATGAAAACTCAAAGACCCCAGAAGTTTTCTCATCCCATGTAATTTCAATAAAGCTTTCTCATGTGATGCTTTAGCCGATCTTGGTGCTAGCATTAATCTCATGTTGTATTCTCTATATGCTAAATTATATCTCGAAACTCTTAAACCCACTAAAATGAGCGTAAGATTAGACGACAGATCGTTTCAATAACCTGTTGGAATAGTTGAAAATATGCTCGTTGAAGTTGGTAAATTAACTTTTCTTGTAGATTTTGTTATTCTTAAAAGGGAGGTGATTTGCACATTCATTTTTTTGATTGGGACACTAAAAAATATGATGACTTGACATTTATACCCTTATAAAAATGAATATGAGTAAAAGTGAGCTAAGGGTATAAATGTCAAGTTACCATATTTTTTAGTGTCCCAATCAAAACAAGGAGTGTGTAAATCACTTCCCTTCTTGAAATGGAAAAAGATGGTAAAGTTCCTCTAATCTTAAGGAGACCTTTTCTCCATACTGCCGATGCAGTAATTGGAATTAAACAGAAACAACTCAATCTCGGAGTTGGTACCGAACGTATGACTTTTCATGTGGACTCCACGATGAAACATTCTTATTCAAACGATGATACATGTTTTAGCATTGATGTTATCGACGAAATCTTAGAAGAAGATTTCGATGCTCTTTTCGATGAAGGTAGTAAAATCCTTTACTCAATCAAAAGAACCATCCTCGAAGAAAAACTCTTTGCTGAATTCGATGAATTCATGGCAATGACCGCCGAAGAAAACTCTGAATCCGAATCTGACACCAAAGAACCGCCATTCGAAAAAATCACCTTTAACACCGATTATAAGATCAATACATCTCTTGAAGTACCTCATACGGATCTTGAACTCAAACATCTTCCTTATAACTTGGAATATGCATTCTTGGAAGAACCCTCTTTTCTTTCATTGATTATATCATCCCAGCTTCCTGAGCAAAACAAAAACAAACTTGTTTTCGTCCTTAAAAGATACAAGCAAGCCTTTGCTTGGAAAACAATAGACATTCATGGAATATGTTAGTCTTTTTGTAAACATAAAATTCAACTTCTAGAAGATAAAAAAACCCGTTCTTAAAAAACAAAGACGATTAAACCTGAATATGCAAGAAGTTGTTAAAAAATATAGTTAAACTTCTTGACACTGGTATTATTTATCCAACCGCCGATAGCCCTTGGGTAAGTCTCATTTACTATGTACCCAAAAAATGTGGTATCACAGTTGTTACCAACGAAAAAGATAAACTTGTCCCAACAAGAACTGTTATAGGTTAGCGAGTATGCATCGACTATCGTAAACTCAATGAAGCAACCGCAAAGGACCATTTTCCTTTGCCATTCATGGATCAAATGTTAGAAAGACTCGCAGGAAATAAATACTCCTGTTTCCTCGATGGTTTTTCCAGATACTTTCAAATATCAATCGATCCTATAGATCAAGAAAAAACAACATTCACGTGCCCCTTCGGAACATACACTTATAGGCGAATGGCTTTCTGTTTATGTAATGCTCCCGCTACTTTCCAAAGGTGCATGTTAGCTATCTTTCATGGTATGATTGAAGAATCTATCGAAGTATTCATGGACGACTTCTCCGTCTTTGGAAACTCCTTCGATCATTGCCTCAAAAACCTCGATAAATGCTTCAACGTTGCAAGGATGCAAATCTTGTCCTTAACTGAGAAAAATGTCACTTTATGGTTAAAGAAGGAATTGTGCTTGGACACAAAGTGTCCGGTGCAGGCCTTGAAGTTGACAAAGCCATGATTGACATAATCTCTAAACTTCCACACCCTACTAATGTCAAAGGCATTAGAAGTTTCTTAGGACATGCCGGTTTCTACCGACGTTTCATTAAAGACTCCTCAAAAATTTCCTGTCCTCTAACTAAGTTGCTTGAAAAAGATACTTCATTCGAATTCAATGATGAATGTCACACAACATTCAATTCAATAAAAGAAAAACTCAAATGTACTCCTGTGATCGTGAGCCCAAACTGGAATCTTCCATTTGAGCTTATGTGTGATGCAAGCGATTTCGCAGTTGGAGCAGCCTTAGATCAAAAAGATAGAAAACACTTTCACCCCATCTATTTTGGAAGCAAAACCCTTAATGCAGCTTAGAAAAAATATACAGTTATTGAAAAGGAACTAATGGTTGTAGTCTTTGCATTTGACAAATTCCGACCTTGTCTGATATTATCCAAAACAATTGTCTACACCGATCACTCAGCTCTAAGACACCTATTCAAAAAGCAAGATGCTAAGCCACGTCTTATACGTTGGATTCTGCTCTTACAAGAATTTGATATAGAAAATAAAGATAAGAAAGGTACAGAAAATATCGCCGCCGACCACTTATCTCGGATTGAAAATGATGAGACGAGTGATGACACTGATGTCGAAGATAAATTTCTTGGAGAAACTCTTATGGAAATAACCACTAATGACACACCATGGTTCGCAGACTTTGCAAACTATTTGGTGGGTGATGTTATACCTAAAGGGATGATGTACCAACAAAAGAAAAAAAAATCTTCTCTGGCCTTAAAAATTGCTTTTGGGAAGACCCTTACCTTTTCAAAGTATGTTCAGACGGTATGATCAGACGCTGTGTCTCAGGACCAGAAACTCGAACCATTCTAGATCAATGTCACCACAGACCAACCGGTGGACATTATGGACCAAACACCACAACTAAAAAAGTCTTAGACTCAGGCTTTTACTAGCCAACAATCATCAAAGAAGCTCATACTATTGTTCGTCTTTGCGAAGCATGTCAAAAAACAGGAAATATATCCAAACCAAATGAAATGCCCTGGAATAGCATTCAAGTATGCGAAATTTTTGACATATGGGTATTGATTTTATGGGACCATTCTCGAAATCATATAAATTTGAATACATCTTAGTCTTTGTAGACTATGTATCCAAATGGGCCGAAGCTCAAGCTTTACCAAAGAACGATGCCAAAGTTGTTATTTCATTCCTGAAGGAACTCTTCTACCGTAATAGAATGCCCAAAGCTCTTATAAGCGACCGAGGAACTCATTTCTGCAATAAGATAATGGAAAAAACAATGAAAAGATATGGAGTTTGATGCGTATTTTATTTAAAAATATATTTTGTTCAAGTTTTAAATTTATAAAATTTGATTCACCTGACAAACGCACTAACGGGCAGAGAACCCGATCGTGAGTAGTGCAGAGATGGTAAATCCGAGGTCGTCCCAAGAGCTAAGTGTTATTAGATTTAATTTGAAAATTTTACGTTTTGAGAATGGTTTTAAGATTGATTTTGAGATGAATAGGAAAGTAAATATACGAAAAGTAAAAGTGATAGAAGTAATCAGGGAGAAAGGCATGTTAACCTAGCCATTTCCTTACTATCGTTATGACTACCTTTTCCTGTGCACTGTTAAACGATGGTTTCATTAGTGTTTTCTAAAGTCGACAGACCTGAATAGATATCTTTAGTCTGTCCTATAAATCTTGCTATCCCGAATCCCCCAAAAGTCACGAAGGTAGGGCAACCAAGTCATAGTGATTAATCCCAACTATCCTAAGAACTATTCTAATAACCTATATAGATTATTAACCCTCTCTAAAATAGTTCCTGTGCTTTTTAAGTATATTAAGTGATAGAGGCGGTAACTTGGTTAGTTCCTACTAGGGCTGTAAACGAACTGAACGTTCAGTGAATATTTCATGAACCGTTCGGTAAAAAGTTCGTTCATGTTCGTTTATTTATTAAATGGACGAACATGAACACTATTTTACGTTCATTTAGTTAAATGAACGAACATGAACACAAGTCGCGTTCGTTCGTTTATGTTCGTGAACGTCCGATTAGGCGTTTATTAACGTTCGTTTATGTTCATTTATATGTTTATGTTTGTATATCATATCTTTTATTTATACACTTTTAAATTTGGTATGTTTAAATAAAACAACACTTATAAAATATAACATTATGCATAATTTGATAATATTTTATGTTTTTTTATCCATTGGACTTCTGGTGGAATTCTTTGAGGTATAGAGGCCTTGATCACCCCTTGGATCTGCTGTAAAATGGTTGATGATAAAGTGGCTGAATGAGGCCTCTATTTACAAATTTCGAATATGTTACGGCATAAACTTTTAGTGGTTTACGCCGTAAACTACTGACATGCACTTTCCATATTGCAGGCTTAAAGAATGTTACGGTGTAATCAAGTGTCCACTTTATGCCGTAATGCTGACTAGGATGACTCAGCCTTGCATAATAATAATGTTACGACGTAAACCTTGCGTGTGGTTACACCGTAATGTTGCTGGATGACGTGTCTTGCCTTGAATAGGTTACGGCGTAACACTATCGTTGGAGTTACGCCGTAAAGTCTCGTAAGAATCCGTGCTTTCTTCATTTTTAGGTCCTTTTCCCGTGTTTCTTGTCACATACTTGCATTTTACCTGAAAATAACAAAATAACCGTAAAAGTATCGAATTCAAGTATTTATAAGACAATTGCAAGTATTTTTAGGGGAAAATTGACACTAAAAAGTATCAAATATTTGATGTTATCAAATATCCCCCCACTTAACTTCTGCTTGCCCTCAAGTAGACCTGTTAGAATATTTTTTTAATAAAGATTTTTGATTTAATCAAATAAATAATTATAAAAGCTTATGCAAGACATCAAAGTCGAACACTATAAAAGGGGATCAAAAATCACTCAACTCTCAACTAGTCTAAGTGTTCATTTTCAGGGTGATCGCTCATCTGCACAGTCATAGCATGTATTCTATCATAAGCTTGGAGAGTACACAAATCTGCACCAGTTAGAGTTAGGGTCTAAACAATTCTTAAAGGCAACATGGGTGACATAACACAGGTTTATTGGGTGATATAAGGGTTAGGATAGACATGGGATACACATTTAATTGGTGTTAAGATAAACACAAAAAAAAAATAGTCATATATAATCTAAGGTATCCATAACCAGCTACTGTCCATCCATAGTCCAAGTCTTCGAGTGCGAAAATCTGATCATATAATCATAACGGGTTAGCTAATAATGAGATCTTGTGGAGCGTGCTAACCCATTCTTCACTAGGTGGCTTATAGTTGCACCATCTTTTTACATTGTATGGCTTATAGTTGCACCATCCTCATAATCACTAGGTGGTTTATAGTTGCACCACCTTTTTACTTAGTTGGTTTTATAACACGTAACCAACATCAGGAGTTAGATCACTAGGTGGCTTATAGTTGCACCACCTTTTCTTTTTTTCTTTTTTATAATACTCCTGTTATATTATTATATCGTTGATGAGGTGTATTTTTACACTAATTTCTGGGTCATTTAACACATTAAATTCATGCAATTTAATCATGCCCAGATTATGTGCTTAATCGTTTGTTTTCA
Source organism: Tanacetum coccineum (assembly GCA_026074375.1). Lineage (NCBI taxonomy): Eukaryota > Viridiplantae > Streptophyta > Magnoliopsida > Asterales > Asteraceae > Tanacetum > Tanacetum coccineum. Next base: position 77,208 of record BQNB010008559.1, on the reverse strand, counting down.
GGTTTTTAGCACTTGGATAGCATTTGGAGGAAATACACGTGACTTAGGCTCATTTGGAGAAGAAACAGACAAGACTACGGACCTACACCAAATCTATGGATAAATTTAACATACAGAGCGTGGAGACGGCGTCGCAGGCTTCAAGCGACGCCGTCGTGATCTATCTAGTGACGGCGTCAAAAAATTTACGATGACGTCAGGATGTAATCAACTTAAATCAAACCTAGAAGATTCCATCTTCTGACGGCATCGCGACTACAACTGGACTCCGTCGCAGCAATTTCTCTATATATATAATACCAAATTTAGGGTTTTGAGTGTGTAACTGTGTATAACTTTTGGGAGCCGAACCCTTAGTAAAAAATCTGACATGGCAACTCTATTAAGAAATGGGACCGTTTTATATGTTTCCTTTTAACCCTTTAACTTTTTTTTTTACAAAATCAACCCTAATTCATCGAACATTAAACTCTAATTCACCCACCAATTGAACATGGCGAAGGGAAACGGTAATGTCCTTATCTACGTATATGTTAGATTATCTGCTAGTAGGTTTGCTTATCTGCTTATATGTTAAATTATATTCTTCTATGTTAGATTAGCTGCTCATGCTTTAGCAACTCTATCTTCTTATGTGTTAGCATATCTGCTTATATTTTAGTTTATCTGCTTATATGTTAGCTTATATGCTTATTAGTTAGATTATGTGCTTAACAAAGGTCTTAAATGAGTGTTTGTATTAAGGCAATGTAGCCTGAATATTTAGGCTGAATGGGATTGAATGGGATCATATTTGCCATTTGTTTTGTTTGGATATGATCTAGTTTAGGAGTTTCATTGTTTAGGAGTTTGTTGTTGCCTTGCAGAAATCATTGCTATCAATTTAGACACTAGCTCAGACAACATGATGAGGTGTCATTTTATACACTATTTTGGGGTCATTTAACCTCCTAAATCATGCAAATATGTCCAGATTACATGCTTAATCATTTTTCAGCCTGAGCGACTGGCACAGGTTTGGTGGAAACAAATATCAATTTAATACACAATAAACACAAAAGAAGAAAATTAGAAGATAGAAAAGCGGTACACGCCAAATGATAGAAAACTGTATTAGCCATATTAAATCTGGTTCAATGCTGGTTTGTTTGTTTTAGTGCAATGATTTACTTATCTCAAAGCGACATATCATTCTTAAGACTTAGGCGGGTCATCATCCTAAGACCTAGACACAATTAATCCTGTCACAATTAACGCGTCCGCATAAAGCATCCTTTAGTTTAATTATAATATATCTTAGGGAATCAAAGCAGTGGTGATCCTGTTAAAACCCTAGCCCAATGGGACTTTACCCACTTATTGTTTGACGATGTTTTATATACTGGTAGTCCACTATTCAAATCTTTATCAGTTAATTAAAAGCATGATTGCTGAAACATAAACGGGTCACCTACCGGTCCAACTAAGCTCATAATTTAAAAACAAAGACAAAACGTTATTTGTGATCCTATTGGTCCAGTAATATAAAACACGATATGGAGAGCTATCCCGGTATCTAGATTAATTTTTAGGTATCACTAGAGCCAGTTGAATGATAGGTCACATATTCAAACATATAAACAAGTATGAGGTGATAAAGATAATTAAACAATCAACGATAAATTAAAAAATCAATTTTAAAACAAACCAAACATTGAACTTTCATTAAGATGGCTAATACCCGAGGGTATTAGCCCACAACCATTGTAATTATACAAGCGTAATCAAGCAATTAAAAATCGAACGATTAAGAGAGTAAAAATTACACGATGTCTTCTATGGATTCATGATCAATGCTTGACCTTGGTGGCTAATCTCCTCTTCTAAAATTCGTCTTTAATGAGTATGGTATAAAGAATATGATATTGCACACTGAAAACTCATTTTTGAGTCTTCTATTTATAGTGTCTGAAAAAGACTCGATACGTCGTATCTGGCATGGTCGATACGGTGTATTGGGCTGGATTCCTTAGAGTGCGTGCTACATTCATAATAAATATGTGATATCATTCCTTATTTACTTGATTTACTGTATCTTCGAATAGTTATCTTTATGGATACGGCGTATATAGACAGGAGGGATACGCCGTATTGGGAATTGGTCAAACATGTTTTCTTGTGAAGTTAGGCGCTGATACGCCGTATCTCTTTTGTTGGATACGGCGTATTGGTTAGAAATCAACAATCTTCAAATATCTTCGTTTTAGCTCCAATTTATGCGCATTTTAGCTTGTCTTCACAAAATACTCCTGAATTACTGCATTTATCAACTTTAAAGCAATTAAGTACTGATTTATGCAATAATTATATAAGTGGGCAAAACAGATGGGATAAATGATATAATAAAGTGATGTTATTTGATGTCATCACCACCCATCAACCCATATAGTCTGGGTAGTTTTAGGATGAAGGTAGTAAAACCCTTGACCATTCACACACCACCTTCACCCCATGTAGCATACCTCCATCGAAATGGTGTGTATCGCTACTATCACCCGCACTTGACCTTAAGTGTAAGGGAGACCTACCTTTTGCGTGTCAAATAAGCGTAGAGTCAGACTCGTGACTCAAACAAAAACAAGCGCTTATTAGGAGGCAACCTAATATTTTATTTTCTTGCATATTAGGTGTGTCTTGTGTGTCTTGTGTTTGTTTTGAGTCATATGATTGTCTTAGCTATTTTTTGTGGTTTTTGCAGTAAATTTTGCAGGAAATAACTAATGGGAACTTGCGTGCAAAAATTTTTAAAGAAAAGAAAAAATTCTTCTTCACATACCCTGGAGACGGTGTCAGGATTAATCCTGACGGCGTCGCCAGGTCTGTTATAGGAAATTTTGATTTTTAATTAATATTTGAGAAATTAATCTTGTATAATTTCTGAAATTTGTAATTTTCCTAAAAACCTGCAGAAAACCAAGATTACGTTAACACACTCATCATATCTTTATTGCTTTCATAGAGTCTATACCTAGTTAATGAGGTTTTATTTTTCATTCACCCATAGATTTTACGCTTGGTGTAGTTGTCTTTGTCTTTGATTACAAGTTATATTTGATGAGAAAAAGCTTGGAAGTTCTTATAAAGTTTCATTGGATGATTCTTGGAGGACGATTTAACCAGTTATCGCATGTTTCTTCTCCATTATTGAGCAAACCATGGGAGTACTAGTTTCTTTTACTTGTTTTCTTATCCCTTTATTCGTTTTTACGGCTACTTCTATAAAACATTGGGGACAATGTTCAACCTAAGTATAGGAGGGAAAATAAGCCTTAGAAACTATTCCTTCAATTGCCATTTGCTTTGTCCTGAAAATGATGGGTAATATATCGAAACATAGCATAAAAAGGTAATTTTGACCAATTTTTTTTTACAACACATACCGATAAAAACCGAGTATTAATAGCGTCTCATGGATAGGAATGTGTATAACTAGCACAAAAACTCTCAAAATTCCACCCCAAAATGTGAGGTTCGCCTTTAGATCTTTAGGAATTCGAGTACCCATTATTGATACCCAAGATAATTTGTACCTTTAGCTTTCTCAAGTTAAGGTTCGAATGCAGTCATATGTGTCTATTCCGTTGTTACGGATGTGTACGTATGGTCTTTGTCGCCTTTTTTGGAGCATATGAGTGTACCGATAGTATATTAAATTCTAGAACTTGTTTTTGTGATGCATCCCGAGACCGCATAGTGAGTATTAGATTTGCTAGATAAGAGGCACTAGGATTAACCCATGTTTTAAACATGTAACTGTTATTATGGTCAAATCGATCATATAACTATCCCACACCCTTGCCATTCACTCATTTTTAGTGCACGACACCCCTAGTACAACCCTCCGAGCCTATCATTTTTCACGGTTCTCATAATTTTATGGTTATACCAGACTATTAATGAAGAGTATTGTTAACCCTTGAACTAATTATTACACCCAAATCGCCTTACCCTACCTTGTATGTACTCACTTTTAGTACATTATTGTTTTATCCCAAGTTAATTATTTGAGTACACGGTTGCTAAGTCCTTATCTTTGTAAATACTGTTTTGGGACGATTGGGATTCATGGTAGTATTCATCTTATGCAGAATTAGGGAAGAAGTAATTTATTACCCCCAATAGAGCTCAATAAGCTCCATGTTATTTTGATCCATCTCAAAACGGGTTATTAGTTAGATTGTAAATAATCGAGTATGTAAAAGTCTAAGTGTAGGAGTGTATCTATAAACCTCCATGATGTATTATATGTTTAAGCAATGGCAGGGCAAAAGTGTACGAAAAAAATGTATATAAAAAAGAGTAAAAAAGAATGTACGGATTGCCATTTGCTAATGTTTATGTTTATCATAGAGTCAAGAAAAAAAAAGAGATTGATGTAGAATTGTGTAGAGTTTGTATATTTTTTCTGAGTCTTTGGCTTAGCAACCAAACCAACGTGTATTCTTAATTAGCTAACCCTTCCACTCTAAATTCACCCAAAGTTACCACCCAAATATATTCCATCGGTTTTTGTTTCCGTTAATGTTATCTTACACCTACACCCCACAATCCTTTAAAAGACCTCTTAGATAGTAATGAATAATGCTTGCGCCTAGAGATGGAGATTTGATCATTTACCAAGCCTATGGTATTTTATATGCTATGACAGGTAATGATTGTTGATTTTCCATTTCCCATAGTTGTTATAATTTATTATACACCCGAGTGAAAGAGAGAATCCCAAACACTTATATGAGGTGCTAATATATACTTTTCGTGCTTTTAATTACGAGGTCTAGAAGGTTATGTTGTAAAATGCTTTTAAAGAGTAGGTTAAATGACCCTACTATTTCTATTGTCTAGGTAGAAATGCTCATTTGCTTGAGGACAAGCAAATCCCAAGTGTAGGGGTATTTGATGAGGTGTCATTTTATACACTATTCTGGGGTCATTTAACCCCCTAAATCATGAAAATATGCATAGATTACGTGCTTAATCGTTTGTTTTCTGGTTTTTAGCACTTAGATGACATTTGGAGGAAATACACGTGACTTGGACTCATTTGGAGAAGAAACAGATGGTATAACTTAATTAATGTATATATATAACTTAATATACATATTATATATATATATATATATATATATATAATTAAAATCAAAATATCAAATAATGAAAGTGTGGAAAAGGTTTTATAAGAAGGATTACTTTTAACCAAAGTAAAATTCAAAACCTTCCCGAGTCGTATCCCGACGAGGCGTGAGTTAAAAATCAAGGTTAAGTTTGTGATCGCGTGACTGAATGATGGCTTGGATTCTATTTCTACTAATAATATGTAAAAACAAATAACGGAAAGCAAACAATTAAAGGCAATTAAAGATCTAAACTTAAAACGTTAACGGGAATTTAAAAAACGCGACTCGAAAACCTAGATTAACAAATTTTAACCCTAAAAATGCAAATTTAATTTTTTTTAAATCCTAAATGATTAAAAATTATTTTAGAAAAAATTTTTATATTTTTTTGACTTTTATTTAATTTATTATGAATTAAAAAATGATTTAATCTAAAAATATTATTAAAAATATTAAACTAATTTATAAAAAACTGAAAAAATTATGAAAAATACCTTAAGCTAATTAGAATCTAAGAAAATTAAAAAATTGGAAAAATGCTGAACAAATAAGCTAAAAAGCCCGAATAAGCAAAACTGGTAAATGACCTTAACTATTAAATAAACCAAACCATGAATGAAAAAGTCCCAAGGGCATGTTGGTAGTGGAGGGTGTGTTAAAATGTTATGCAGTTAAGGTTGAGGTCCCGGGTTCAAGCCTGGGACTTCCCTATACGCTGAACCTAAGCTCAAAACAATCCTAATAAGCAATCCTAATAAAGAAAAGGACTAAATGGCAGTTTTTATGCTAACTAATAAGCTACTTAAACTTTGACTAAAACTCTAAAAGCTCAAAACATATCAAGTTTGGACCTCAAAGAACTCAAGTAAGCCAGTTAAAAGCATAAAAGCAAAGTACATAAGCTAGAACTAAGCTAAATAAAGATGACAGATTACTTAAAAAGGCTTTAAGGCTTTTAGCCTTAACTGACTTGGTTAAAAAGCTGTTATAAGCTAAAACTTAGACTAGATAAGCAACTAAACCCTTAAACCTAACCTAATAAGCAAATTTAAACACAATTTAAGCAAACCTAACAGCTTAAACACTTGTTGGGAATTACAGATTTGAAGATTACAAAACCTATTAGACGAAATGAAGAAAGAAGAAACAATGAGGACCTAATATGTAATAGTTAGTTAGCTTTATTAGTAAGCTAGGGTTTCTTGTAACCTCCCTCTATTATATAAATAGGGTAGGCGTCTAGGTTACAGGCATCCATTCATAGCAGACTTCTCCAATGAGAGTCTAAGAAACGCATAGAGCGTGTGTAGTGTAGTAGTAGTAGTTAGTTCTTTATTGTGTTTAATAAATAAAACCTTATTAGTAACATGATTGTGTTCTTGTTCTTTATATTCCGCTTCATTGTTCTTTATATTCCGCGCATATCAATCCTTGTATAATTACCCTAGTTGAGTCCAGATCATGGATTTCACAATTGGCACTAACAGAGCGTCGTGAGCTCTTGATACAACGGGTTGATAAGGTTTTCATGTAAAATTATTTTTTTGTTATTTTTAATAAAAAGGCATATTGGGCAATTAGGGTTTTTATGCAAACCCTAATTTGTTTAAAGGCAGCAGCAGTAATGACACATGAAGGTTTCAAATCTGATTGATCTCACTCTCTGTGACGAAGATACACGATGGTATTTATGTCTTCATTTCTTACGTCGAAACGGGGGGGGGGGGGGGGGGGGGGGGGGGGGGGGGGGTGGGGGAGGGTGGTGGGGCCAGTGTTATATCGACGAACTTTGCTACAGAAAAAGTTCGACTGCATGGATATGGGACAGATCTATGACAGTTTTACAACAGCTATGTGACTGATTAGCGACAGAACAGTGACAAATCATGTGTTGCTAAAGCATATAGGAGAAAGGAGATGCTGTTTTGTGACAGATTTTGCGACGATTTTGTGACACTTTTAAGGCGTCGTCTGGATACTGTACGAGTTATATGTTTGTTTCTGCTGTTTTAGTTTATCTACTTTATGGGTCTGCTGGTGTACGTGTGATAACAGCAGCAGGTGGTCGTAGTTATAAAGAAAACAGCAGGTTTAAAAGAAACATATTGAGGACACCACATTAGAGTTAAAGGATGTGTGTGTAGTAGACTAGTAGTGGGTGGTGGAAGTCTGTCTAGTCGGAGGTCGTCTGTTATAGGTGTTATGGTATCTAGGTATGTTGATGATCTGCTAGTCCATATGTGTGGAGAGTGGGTACATGGTGGCCTACGTGATTATTGTATATCGAGATTTTATGATTCACAATTTGAAGCAGTTATGATGATAAGTCGTGGTTTGGAAAGGATAATGTGTTAATATAAATCCCTGAGTATGTTCGTGGAATCTGGAGCATATTTTCCCACGCGAGTAAGTCATGATCCTGACTTAGCTGGAGTATATGCTGATAGAGTGGAATGTACAGAGATATGCCACATGCTAATGGGGTACACACTAGTCATACACAGGATTTCAATGCTGCGAGTCGATTACATGTAGCGAATTCATTTGTTCTGACCAACTGGTAATTCCCTACTGTCACTTGGTTTCTTGCTGGATTTTCATCAGTATAGGAGCCTGGGCTGATTGTTGGTCATGTTCTGCTGGTAGTTCAGGTTCCTGATCAGGTTGTTTACATAGCGGAGGGGTGGGTCCTTGACATTATAGTGTAGGCTTTGTTATGTATATCCTACTGGTCTAGTATGCGAGTTGAGGGAGGAGGTTGGGTGCGTACTGCCGTGACCTTGGTCAGGAGTTAGGGGGTGAGGTGAGGTTTGCTGCACTATATGTTATAGGTCCTCAGACGCCCTTGGATTTTGGACGATGTGATGGTTATGGCTTGGGATACTTCGTAGTATTTTGGTTTTGGTGTTTACAACGTATATTACATAACTACTAATGTCGTGTTTGGCGCCCGGGACGCATACCACATTATAGATTTCACTGGCAGGAAGATTTTGATCAGGGATCAGAGATGAATCCTAGCTGAGGTACAAATTTTCATTTATTATCTGTGGTACATAAATACTCGTTTTGATCTGTAGATCAACGTCTTATATTGTTGAGATTCGATGAACTTCGATAGTGACGTATGGGGAGGCATGTCTGGGACCAACGATGAACCATAACTAGGTGTAATCCACATTCTTGTTCGCACTAAATCAGATAAGGATATTGTGAAGACGTTTGATGCATTAGCTTTTTAATCGATTATGTAACAAGTTCACCCTTTTTGTGAGATGCAACAAAGGATTGAGGTAGATCGCCGGCTGAGGCAACAGTTACATAAGAGAGGAGGATGTTATTGCACTTGGATGTTTCATTGATACCTACTATTTCAAGCCAATTAAAGTCCGAGATTCATGAAATGGTTAGTATATTTTTAAGGGGAAGCTTATTGTTTATATACTTACCATCTACATGCATCACTTGAGGGGAAGCGTTTACGAGTTGCACAAGACCCTATTAAGATGATACAAAAAAGGGAAAAATTCACGATGTGCAAGCTTATTAATGTGGAAGACATGTTATAAGCATTGTTTCCTTATGCAGATTGTTTTGTAATATCAAATAGGGGAAGATTGTTGGGAATTACAGATTTGAAGATTACAAAACCTATTAGACGAAATGAAGAAAGAAGAAACAATGAGGACCTAATATGTAATAGTTAGTTAGCTTTATTAGTAAGCTAGGGTTTCTTGTAACCTCCCTCTATTATATAAAGAGGGTAGGCGTCTAGGTTACAGGTATCCATTCATAGCAGACTTCTCCAATGAGAGTCTAAGAAACGCATAGAGCGTGTGTAGTGTAGTAGTAGTAGTTAGTTCTTTATTGTGTTTAATAAATAAAATCTTATTAGTAACATGATTGTGTTCTTGTTCTTTATATTCCGCTGTGCTTATCAATCATTGTTATATTACCCTAGTTGAGTCCAGATCTTGGATTTCACAACACTCAAATAAGCAAATAAGCAGTTTGGCTAAAACTCAACTAAAAACAGCATACAAAGGCACTTTTAAGCTAAAAATTAAGCTAGTAAACTAATAAGTTAAGGTCTAAAACTTCAAAACAGCTAAAGCTATTACTATAAGCTATAAGAAAAACAAAAATTAAGCATTTTGAATAACTAATAAGCTAGATAAAAGCTACTGAACATTACTGTTTACACTAAACTAATGTTTTTGGTTTTGCTAGATTTTATGACAGATTAAGATGGCTTTTGCAGCCCTATATTAAGCTAAGAAAATAAGCTCTAAACCCTAAAATAAGCTAAAACAAATTGAGCTTATACTACAATAAGCTTGTGCAAGGAATTTCAAAACCTAAAACAAACTTATACTACCCTAAATTTGTGATTGAAAATTGGACTTTTCATTTTGAAATAATAGCCATAATCTACTGCATTTTAAGCCTAAAGCAAGCAAGTAAACAACACCTACAAGCTCTTAATCAAAATCTAAACAAAAAAGCTTTGTTGTGCAACTTAAACACCACAAATTCAAACCATTGCTTCTAAAAACCTTGAAAAAGAGTTTTAAACCTTAAAATCTTTTGAAAACTTGTTAACACCCTTTAAAAGAGCTTAACAAAGTTGGATTTTTGGTTAAAAGGGACTCAACCAGTACTAACATAGGTTAGTACTGCTTGTGCCAAACACCCCTTTAAAAATTGGTTTTCCATTTTAAAACTACAAAAGAGTGAATTAAGCTAAGATTTGTAAAAAATAGATATAGTATTAAGCAAAGTAAGGACAATTAAGCAAATACTAACAGAGAATAAGCCCTTAAAATAAGCAAATGAGAAATAAGCAATTTTAAGCTAATAAATGACAGTTTTATAAAAACATGAACAAATAAGATTTGAACAATAAGCAAGCATCAATAAGTAATAAATAACATAAATAAGCAGAAAAAGCAATAAATAAGCAGTAAATAAGCAGAAACAATAAGCAAACAGTTAATAAGCTAAAAAGTGAAAAAGAGGACTTACAAAGCCCTTTGCTTAAACAAAGGCATAAAGGCTCTTTAAAGCTTTATCTACAAGCTCTAGCTTGTTTAAAAACAAGCTAGTAGTGTCCATAAGCCCATCCCTTTCTGGCTTATCATCTAATTATTAAGCACTCCATTAAGCATAGATATTTAAGTACTTTAAATGAAACTGTGTTATAAAGGAAAGCTTAAACTGATTTATAAGTAACTTAAAAGAGAAATGAGAGCTTATTGATGATTAAATGATATCTAAAAACATCTTAGAGCTTAATTGCATCAAAGTAAATTAGAATTTAAAGGACATGATTTAAGTAAATGAACTTTTATTAATAAAACTGAGATTACATTACTTGAAAAGGAAATTACAGTATTTAAAAACAATAAGCTGGGAAATTAAGCTATAAGCTATACTACTTTACTCCTACACTACATCCCCCTTACAATGAAGAAATCAAGTCCTATTTATAGAAGAACCAAGGTGCAGGGTGTGTTTCAATTGTGAGGAGGAATGAGGTGCCTTCATCTTTAATCTGAGCCCTTGAATTGATTTGTGTTTCTTTATGCTTGATCTCATCCCTTGATTTGATACCATCCAATTAATTGGCAAGGGATTGCCAACGTGGTTGTCTTTTCTTGAAGAATAGGTTAAATGGGGTTGTCATGTTGTGAGGAAGAAAAGGTTAAGTTGGGTTTGTCATTTTGCAGGGTACAATGACAGAGATGATGAATAGTGTGAGCTGGTTTTGGCGGGTAATGGTTTTGGTTAATTGATTTATAATGGGGTTAGGGGTAAAGGGTAACAGGGTTAGGGACTAACGGTGTGAAGGTTTGGGACTAGGGGTGAAAAGGTTTAAGGACTAGCAGTGTTAGTCCTTAAGGACTAACTGTGAAAACAGTTTGAAAGGTTTATGGTTGGGCTTTTGTTGGGCTTGTTTGGTTATTAAATGGACTTTGGGCTTTTTTAACTTATAAGGTTTATAGATAAGGCTTAATGGGCTGGCCCGACCCATTAAATGGGTGCGGGTTGGCCTATTTAAGATGCACATGTCTTCGGCTTCGATTCTTCACGCTCATTCCATTCCCGTGCTCGGTTTTGTCGGTTTTGACTTTGTTTTTGTCCTTTAGTGAATATCCGTTACCTGCACAACACAAATAGCAAAACACACATATATTTGGCATTTTATGTCCTTTTTTGGTCATTTAGGCTCGTTTTATTAGGTCAAAAGTAAGTGTAATTAAGCACATACCAAAATCCCCCATACTAAACTATTACCGTGTCCTCACGCAATGCCATAAGTAAACACTTTAGAAGACTAAGAATCTCAATCCCCCTCGACTAATTACCTCAAAAACTAGCTAAGTGTTCATCAAAAGGAATTAAAGACTCATTGGTTTTGAAAAGCCCCGTTTTGACCATTTTATAAATTTAAACTAATTACCACATTTATTTTTTTATTTTTTTTCCTTTTTCTTTTTCTAACTAGAATGTCAGGACTTTCGTTATTTTCATAACCTTTAGGGTCATAGAACAAGAAGCACTTCAATCCTAAAATGCCCAAAAGGATAAATTCATCGTCCCTGATTTTTCACTTGTCTCAAACCAAGCTTAAAAACGAAATCACCGCTAAATATAAGTTAAGATGCTAACACTACTCATACTTGTAACTTGTGAAACTTTTCACTCCCAACAATTATTATATCTTAGGTGAATGTGCTTATTTTAAATTTTAACTATAGATCCACCTTTTTAAGAAAATTGCAATATTTATATGCTTCACGTTCCACCCAAGAATTATGATTTTGAAGGCGAGATCATTCCATGTAGCGACTTTCTTCTCGGCACATCCCAGCCGAGACCGGCTTAGGTGACCAGGCTTTTGACACCCCACAGAGAATAGTATCGGAACTCACGGACCTTCGGTTTCAAAAACTCTTAGGCTTCCCGTTAAATAAATAATTTATTTAGAAAAACCACAACTTAAAACGAAATAGTCTTAGTTCAAAAGCATATTTAAATTTAAGAAAAAGAGATTTTTCATATATTTATTAAATCACATATATTACACTTAATATAATTATACATCCTTTAAACGAAGGAAATCCTCGACCTTTTTGAAGGCTGCCACATCGGTTGTGAGCCGGCAAGAGGCAGTAAACTTTTATCAGCCCACAATTTTTATTATTATTATTATTACCTCATTTTTTTATATTACCACGATATAGAGAAAATTTCTTTTTATAAAATTTAAGTTTAAATTTGAACTAAGACTAAATAAATTATTGTTATCGACTACATAAAAAGAAAATCGTTGATTTAAGTTTAATTTTTGAAAAGAGCACGTATTATTAGTCCGGTTATAAGCTTCGGGGAGGAAAAGCCACAAATTACACGTATGAGCTCTTAGGATTTCCAACTAATCCTTATTTGCATCTAACTCATAATTAACTCAATCATTTCTCGTTCTTCGCAAATTTAAAATCTTTAATAAAAAGATCCGCGAATGCTTTGTCAAATAAACTAGCTTAGTGAAGTTTATAAAGGTTAAGGGACAAAGCTAAGAGCTCAATACGCTCGATCGAGTCAAAATTTATCATTTATTTTATTTTTGAAAAAAATTAATTTTTTTTCATTTTTTTGGTATTTTAATAGTAAAAACGGGATTACGTAAAAACAACGACTGCAAGCATAATCAAATCAAATCGATAGATCCCCTCCTATACTAGAACTGAACATTGTCCTCAATGTTTTAAGAAGGGTTTCTACGTAAATCTAAAGCCGTTTATTAAGTATGCTCAAAGATAAACGTTAGTCGATAAGATTTAGGATATTAGATTCCCATAATCATGCTAAGGATTGAAGCTCGAGTGAACGAGGGACAAAACCATGAGCACGAGAGTCTTCATAATCCGGGGCAATCCTGGACATACAACACAAAACACGAAACACGAGAAAGGAAGAGGCGAACCTCCTCACGTCACACTTATTAGAAATAAAACTAAAAGGATAAGCATGGGTTGCCACCCACGAAGCGCTTATTTTTGTTAACCGAGTCTTGAGCCTGACTCGATCCCCCATACTTGAGCTGCTCAAGGAGGATAGAAATGGAGAAAAGGAACATCCAAGATAGGAATGTCCTCTCCATAGATCATCATCGGGCTTTCAGAAAAATCAAAAATGAGCTAGAAAGCTTTAAAGCCCCGATGAGATAAGAGATGAGGAGATTTTTCCTCTTTTGAAGCAAGAATACTAGTATTGAAAACTTTGTCTTCATTCTCGAATGAAAATGGAAACAAAGTTTCAATAACTGGACAAAAAGAAAGGATGGGTTGGGTGGGTAAAATTCTAGGCTTAAGAACATAACGTTCAGAAATATCATCCACCACTTTTATAGTCAAAACTCCCGTATCGGGCTCAATATCAAAGTAAACATCATCATCTGGAGGTTTTTTCGGAGGACGAGGAGATGATGGAACATTATAAAAATCAACGTGAAATGATTCATACTCAGGAAGGGAAATAGAATCATTGTTAAGTAATTCTTTAAGAAAAAGAACGTCCCCCTCCGAGTCATAGTCGTCATTCTCAATACCCGGTGGTATCGAGTCATCCGGAGCAAGAAATATATCGATTTCCTCCATAAGAGAGTCACTATCCTCGACGGGGATAGGAGATGGGGAGAAAGATTTGATAATAGCATCAGGAATCTCATAATTAAGTTCTTCCGGAGATGAATCATCATTCAACAATTTTTCAATTAGACGAATATCTTCTTTCGGATCAAAATTGGCTTCAACAATTCCTGGTGGAATTGGATCGATAGGAGCGAGTTCACCGACGAATTCCTCGATAAGAAAAATTATCGAATTAGCACGATTAAGCAAAGATTGTACTGAATCGGGTATGGCATCTAATTGATCAATTTCTTTTCCCGGTGGAATAGAAACGATATCATCTAAACCCTCATTCTTAGAAGAAGAATCATCACAAACTGGCACATCACACTCACTTTTGTAATCGGACAAATCCTCGGACTCACTTGGGGTTAGGTTAAGGTCCTTAACACTAGACTCATTTTCTTCGGCCGATTCCGTTTCCGAAATAGTGTTAAGATGCTCATCCTCTATTATAAGAGAGTTCGTAATCGGAAAGTCGGGTACGATTGCAAATGACTGAGGAAGTTCAGAAATAATATCTCTCAAAGGAATAGAACTTTCCTCGTCATCATCATCATCATCATCGTAGTAAATAGGAGGCTTCCAATATTGAGAACTAACTTTAACTGCTTACTCTTCTACAACATTCTTTTCTTCCTACTTTTCTTGAATGTTTTTATTTAACTTTTCACAAAGAGCTTGCAAGGCTTGAGAAAGTTTCTCTTCAAGAAGCAAATCCGCCTTACTTTTTATATGAAGAGGTTGATGAGTGACGAGGCCACCTGCCCTTGTTTGCTGAAGCTTTTTCTTTTTATTATTTTCAATACTCTATCCATTGAAATTTTCCTTAAGCTCATTAATCTTAATATCAATCTTCTGATCACGATAATCCTTAATTGGAAATTCATTAATTAAACTTTTCATTTTATATAAATATTGCTGCTTCAGATCCTCCATATCATGGATACTCATTTCTTGAGGAGGTTGATGAATGACGGGAGACTACGAGGTTGAAAATTTGGTCAAAAACCGAAAGAATTAGAATTGTAGAAATTTTGGTTCAACGGTTGACATTGAAAAGTCGCATGAGGACCCCCGCAATTTTCACAACAAGGCTCATAGAAGATCACTCGTTGACATTGAAAAATCTTATGCGGGCCCCCACAGCGGGTACAACAAATATATTGTTGTTGAAAACTTTGAAAATTTTGTGGGAAATTAAAGTCTTGATTGTAACACGGTTCCGGATTATAGATAAACGGAACTTGAGGTGGACAATAGTGACCATAATGAGCATCGTTCCCATAAAACTCATAAGAATACGTCAGGGGTTGTAGAGGTGGGTTAGGAGAATCATCCACAAAATTAAGATTGGAATCATAAGTGAATGAATTTTTTCATCTCCGAATTGCATGTGGGTGAAGACTTGGCAAAGTTTGTGGGGGAACTCGTCAACGTTTTGATTGTAGCTGGTTCCCGATTTAGCGAAAATTGGGATAACTCTTTTGGTGGTCATTATAGCCATAATGAGCACCGTTCCCACAAGACTCACAAGTACATCGTTGACAAAAGATACCGTCTAACGAATCACCACACCCGTAACAACAATGGTGGTCAATATGTGGAGGACTTTGTGAAGAATTTTTATCGGGGTCCTGATTGAAGACGAATGGCTCTTGAGGTGCATTAACAACGTTAGTATTGTCATTGGATGACTCGGAAGTGTTTAGAAAGTCTTGGAAATTTTCATTTTCATCACAAATTGTAAACCAAACTTCCTCCAATTTCTTTCGCAATAGAGCACATTGTCGAGAATATAGACCATCCACCGTGTTTCCGCCAATTGGGATAATTATGAGGGGTAGTTGAGACGATTCGGTGTTTTAATTAGGATACGAACAAAACTTGTCTACGAATCCCCCTTTAGAACAACCACATGATTTATTGTACAAAGCTCCACAAGACGAACATTCTTTAAACCCATACATGATGATAGAATTAAAGAGGGATAAAGAGAAGAATTAAACAAAGTGAGGTTAAGAAGAATATTTTGGGGCTTTTCTGAAAGATAAATATAAAAGAAAAATATTTTTGGTAACCGTTAATCAAACGAGTGTACGGTAGCTCTCTAGAAAACGCACAAAGAAGCGGAGGAGCGGGTAAGCGTGAAGCTATTAAAAACCTTCTCCTTTCGGGTCGAAGTTCGTAGGATCGACCCTCCTTATACCTCTCTTGTAGTTTGTAATCTAAAGGTGAGCTGCGGGAATTCACAAGTGGACACACGGTCAGTCTTTTGTTGTTTTTCCGATTTTTTGGAATTTTTGATTACTTGATAAAAAAATAAAATATATTCACAAAGGAAAGCGATAACTTCATGGGGAAGGGTCTTCAAACACTAATCTTCAAACGTAAACAATAATCGTTTCACAAGTCCTTCCGCATTGGCACAAAAATTGAACTACTTGCTGTTATATATTTATCAAAATACATATATAAATATTCACAACTATCGAATATTAGTAGAGAAGTTATTCCAAGTGGGCCTTTTAAAAGGAAATTACTTTTACCCAAAGTAAAATCCTAAAAACCTCTTCCCTGTCGTCGTCCGACGATGTGCGATATAAAATCGGGTAACGTTTGTGGAACAATTGCTTGAATATCACCAATAGGATTTTGTTATCTATTTCTACTAATAATATGCTAAAACAAGTAAAGGCACGCTAAAAACGAAAGCAATTAAGGCTAAAACACTAAAAACGATAACGGGATCAAAACCCGTTCTTTAAAAAACTAAATTCTAAAATTTTAACCCTACAAATGAAAATTTAATTTTTATAAATCCTAAATGATAAAAGAAAATTTAAAAAAAAGAATTATATTTTTTTGACTTTTATATTTTTTATTATGAATTAAAAACGGATTTAATCTAAAAAATGCATAAAAAATAGTAAACTAAATAGGAAAATTCTGAAAAAATTATAAAAAGTACTTTGAGTAATGCTGAATCCAGGAAAAATAAAATGAGCTAAACAACTTATTTAAATAAGCAGGAAATAAGCAAAAAAGGGGGCTGAAAGCTTAAAGGCTAAAAAGGGTTTAAATAATAAATTGTGCAAACTAAAAATGAAAAAAGACCCAAGGGCGAGTTGGAAGTGTGTGGTGTGTTGAGGTGCTTGGTATAAAAGGGGGAGGTCACAGGTTCGACCCCTGTGACCTCTTCTTTTTATGAAACTTTTTTTTCTTTTTGAATAAGCTAAAGACTAACAAAATAAGTAACTTTAGTAAAAGGACTTTTTGATAAAACTTATTAATAAGCTAAACATAAGCAGTTTAAAACAGACAATTGCTTAAATGAGACTTAAGAACACTAAGCTTAACTTAATGGACTTATTTTGACTCATTAAGCAACAAGATAAACAAATAAGCTGAAACAAATGCTAAACTATGACTAATAAGCACCAAGCACTAAAAATAAGCTAACATGTTTAGCTGATAAGCACTAAAAAGCTAAAAGACCATAGACACCTAAATGGAAATTAAAGTGACAATGACAGATTTTCAAGCTAATTTAAAAGCACTAAAAAGCTAAAAGTGATAAGCTAAAAGGAAAAACAGACAAAGACCTGAACTGGAAGAGCACATATAAGCTAAGACTCTGGTGGTTATGACAAACATTAAGCTAGAAAAGAATACTAAAAAGTAACAGACTTAAACTGATGTTTTTGGCTTATTGGTTTTTATAAAGGCAAGAAAGACTAAATGCAGACCTATAAATAAGCTAAAAGAAGCTAAAGAGAAAACTCAACAAGTAAAAACAGAACAAGCTAGATATCTAATGAGCTTATGCTAGCATTCTCAGACCTTAAAACAAAATTAATCTAACTTAAAATTGCTATTGAAAATTGAATTTTGAACTTTTTGCAATGAAAAACACCTAGCCAGAATTTTAGACTAAATACTCAAAGGAAACATGCACTCTTTACCAAACTTATAATCAACTGCATTCTGAGCTTAAAACAACCAAGAAAACACCACCTACAAGCACTAAATCAAAATCAGACCAAATAAGCTTGGTTATTTAACTAGGATACCACAGATTTTAACCATAGATACATTAAACCTAACTTTCTGAATTTATACTATAAAAACTATCTTAATAACTAACTTTTAACTGATTGAAACTGACTACAAAGCCAAACTGGCCCCCCCCAGTAGTATTAACTTATGTTGTTTAAACTATGAAATTTATATTTAAGCTGAATAAGTCCTCAAAAACAATAAATTGTTGAAAACAGATTAAACACAATGATATTAAAGGATAATTAAGCACAAATTTCAGATAAATAAGCACCAAACAATAAGCTATGCTTATATGCTGATTTTGACATTATTAAAACAGTTTTACACTAAAATGAACAAATAACTTTAACATTAAACTTAACTGATAAAAATCTAAGATCTAAACATTAAAAGCTGACATAGAACAGAATAAGCAACAATTATTGAGCAATAAGCACACAGACAGCTAATAAGCATTTGGACAACATAAGCTAGAAAAATAAAAAAGAGCTAAAAGAGAAATGCACCTTATCCCTTGCTTAAACGGGGAATCAAATAGCTTATTCAAGCTTAATCTACAAGCTCAGCTTATTAAATAAGTTGTAAATACCCATAAGCTCTCTCTTTGTAAGCTTATCATCCAAAATTCAAGCTGAGGTATTTTGAGGAATGGATTATGTACTTAACATATTTAGTTTGCTTAATCAAAACAGTTTATACAACAGTTCAAATAAGAGCTTATGACAGCTTATAAGGTATTTTCAACAACAATGAAACTTGAATTTAAAACTCAAAATTTTATAACTTAAAAACCTCAAATTTCATTAATCAATAAAAAGAGTTACAAGACTTGAATTAAAAGTGCAATAAGTTCAAAAGACAGTAAAATAAGCTATTCTATTAAAACTTAAACTATATAAAAAAACTCTCTTCACTGTGTGAAAAACACACACATATATAGGTCGTTATGTTGTGTTCTGGACCTTGAGTTGTGATTTCTTGTGTGAGTAACTTTTAAATAACATCTAAGCCAATCTATATTTTCTGGTCACAAGTAGTATTCATCTGAGGCCTTTGATTTCTCTTTCATAATAGAACACCATGAGATTGCCACAGTGGCTTGTTTTCTAGCTGGGGGTGGGTTTTGGTTGGGTTTTATGTTTTGTCGGGGTGCAGGGTTGATGAAAGGGACGACATGAACAAAAAAAAAAGTATAAGTATTGGCGGAAAGGTTGAGGTTTATATTTGGGGATGTTGGTAACGGGGGTATGGATAGGGGTAAATGGTGTTAGTGGTTAGGGACTATCATTGTTAGTCCTTAAGGACTGGTAGTGTTAGTCCTTAGGGACTAACGATGTAAAAGTTAATGGGTTTATTGGTTAAGTGGGTTTGGGCTTATGAACTTGGGTCGGGTAATAGTTTTGGACTTAGGGCTTTTTATAAAGGCTTTTTTAATTACAAAAAAGCTTAATGGGCTGACTTGGCCCATTAACTTGGGTTCGGGTTGGCCAAATAAGATTTCTTCATTTCCGGCTTTGTCTTTGACTTTGACTTTTTGCCTTTGACTTGGTTGCCTTTTCACGCTCTTTTCATTCTCGTGCTCGGTTTTGTCTGTTTTGGCTTGATTTTTATCCTTTAGTGAATATCCGTTACTTGCACAATTATAAATCACAAAATACACAAATACAATGTATTTTTGGTATATTTTGGTCATTTTAGGCACGTTTTTATAGGCAAAAGGTATGTGTAATTAAGCACATACCAGTGCATGTCAACCATGAACAACCTTAACTAGACTCATGCAATTGGGACTTTGGGAAATGTCATGCAAAAATCCTAAGCTTGTTTTGTCTTAGATCTAAGTGTCCTATCATTCAACTCACCAGTGACTTATTCTATTGGATGACCTCTAGCTTCTTTGACACTTTTAGGATAGCCTTCATCTGAGACATTAATTTGTGATGACGGTGACCTATTAAAATCTTGAACTCTGGGTTCATTGTTCCTATCATCTTCTACCGAAGGAGATGACTTGGGCTGAGGCAAGCTCTCATCAAAGGTCACATTGAAAGATTCATCAATTCTTATTTTTCCCTTATAAAGCACTACGTATGCTTTACTAGAATGAGAGTATCCTAAAAATACACCTTTATACGACTTTGGGTCGAACTTGGTGAGATGTACTTTAGTGTTAAGTATAAATACTTTACAACTAAAGACCCTAAAATATACTAATGACGGCTTCCTATTTCTAAGGATTTCGTAGGGTGTTTTATTAATGAAATTTCTAATATAAAACTTTACAACCAAAGACCCTAAAGTACTCTAATGACGGATTCCTATTTCTAAGGATTTCGTAGGGTGTTTTATTAATGAAATTTTATAATATAACCCTATTAAAGAATGTATGTATTTTCGTATCTGTGCATGACCACCAAAAACTTTTTTTGTGGAATGGATTGCTCGTCTAACATAGCACGATTCATCTATCTTAACTTGTGATGTGTTCTTTCAACAATCTCATTTGATTGAGAAGTGAACGGGCCCGACAAGTTATAAGACATTCCATGTTGTTCACAAAAGCTCCCAAATTGCAATTTTATCATATTACTTACTATGGATTGCGTTTCGATGGAAACAAATGGAACAATCATGTAGGTTGTCAAGCTTTTTTACACAATATTTTTAACTTTTCTAATACATCATCCTTAGACTCTACAAACTCGACCCAAGTGTAGTTTGAGTGATCATCTACAATCATTAAAGTGTAGAAGTTGCCTCTGTAACATGGTATTGGAGATAGACCAAACAAATCTAAGTGTAACAACTCTAAAACCCTACTAGTTGACACTTCATTCCAAGTCCTATTGTTCGCATTACCTTGACGCCCAAGACCACACGTATCACAAAAGTGTCTTTCAAAGCTCAACTTAGGTAGGTCCGTCCTAGTATTTGAAGCTAAGTTTTGAATAATCGCTATTGGTGTTGACACTAACTTCCTATGCCAACGCAGTTTGAGTATCCACCATGGATGCAAGACAAATTTGTTGTTTGGAGTTATCTTCCAATTTACATGTATATAATCCATTTCTCTTAGGGGTGTTTGGTACGAGTGAATCAAACAGAATGAAATTGAAATAGAGAATGGAATGCTCAAGAAATGGAATGGCCTTAGAAAAAAGACCAAAAGGGAATTCTATTGTTTTTTGGTACGATAAGGAATCGCGAATGGAATTGTGTTAGTAGAGTTGATTATCTGTTTGTACCGACGAGAGAATGAGAATATAATGCAACAGAAATAAACAAGTAGCTTACATGAATGATATAACTAACAAGGATTCCACTGCCGATCCAAAAAACAGCGTTGAACATTGACCATCCTATTTCCAGCTAAAAATTTAGAGTTAACTACATTTTTTATCCTTATTGTTTGCCGGGTTTAACGGTTTTGGTCTAATAGTTTAAAATGTAACGGATCTTGTCCGTTTTTTGTCGACCCGTAACACTTTTGGTCCATTTTTCTTTGACCGTTAGTTTGACTAGTTAAAAGAACGTGAAATGACTAAAATACCCTCGGATGATGATGTATAATGACTAAAATGCTCTCTCGTTATTATTATTATTATTATTATTATTATTAATTCTTTTTATAATAATATACAATTTTATTATGATTATTACTATTATTATTTCTCAAAATATTAAACTCAGCCACAATCCTGTATTCTCTTCAAGTTGCACACGCGAATCACAAACATGCTTCTTGTTTTTCATTGACAAAACTAAATTTATTTGTTTCAATAAATAGCCATAAAAAAATTCATACCATACTCCTCATATCTTTCTTACAATTAATCAAAAAACCCAACAAGAACAAGAATCCACAAAATACCAAAAAATAAAGAAAAAAAACCCAACAAGAACCCAATCCATCATCAGAACCTATTCTTTCATAAACTCCTTTTTTCTAATAAAAATTATCAAAAAATCTTCATATACTACCACCACTACCACCAATTTTTTTATACCAAAGTTCTTACATCTTCAATTTTTATACCAAAATCAAAATAAAAACCCTCAAAATCACTAACTGGTAGCAAACCACCACTACCACCAGTGTCTCTCTCTTCTTTCTCCCACCATCGTGACCTTTTTGATCCTGGTCCGTCATCGCCATCTAAAAATAAATTGGTGATTGTTTTTAAAATTTTCAAAAATTAGGGCTTTTCTATTTTTCAATTAAATTAGAGAAATTGGTTGAAAGTTTTGTGTTGTTTGAGTATGAATTACTTATTTATGAAGTTAAATTTGTGATTTGAGTTAAGATTTTAGGGTTAGGGTTGGGGTTAATGTAAACACCCCAAAAAATGTGTCGCAGCGGAAATATGTCCGGGGGCGTTACTTCATAATACAACAGCACAAGATACAAGAGAACGGCCCTCTAATGTGACGTTGGAAAAAATAAATCTCGTTATTTTTTTGAAATTGATATAACATTTGTCCCATAATTGCATCACCACAAAAAGCTTGAAAACAATACAACGAGGTTTGATCATTTGTATGTAAGTAGAAATCCATGAATGAAATCTTGTCAATTTAGACTCCAATGCACATCAGATAATCCAAGCATCTAATTCACCTGAGAAAAACATGCTTAAAAATGTCAACATAAAGTTGGTGAGTTCATAGATTTTTGTAAATGTAAATATTGAAATCAAAAGAGTATAGTGTCTACTGCTTCACCGCAGTATAATGAAAAATGTTCAATAATCAGTAATGTTCAACAAAGTAGTGTGGACCACAAGATTTCTAAAATATATGACTACTATAACAAATACAGTATCACATAAAGTGTATCTACTGTTGCGCTAAGCTCATGACACTGAAGCTAATTTATGTAGCATATAATATGCCAAATGTATTTCTGCCCTACTGGTAAGACACCAAATGAAATTGACATGATATATACCCGTTGTCCGGTACACCGGCACAGTGAGCGCTACTCACCCGGATAGGGATAATTAGTCCCAATAGATCTATTTATAACATTCACGCCTCACCATAGATCTATAATAGTTCATGATGGTTTTCGGGCATTGAGTGGTCTAATCGCTACTTAGGCAACACGTAAACATGAGATGATGACCAGAAATACTTGTGTCCAATGAAAAGATAACCATTGTATTCATAAACAGCTTCTAAAATACTTTAAATCATATGTAGATGGGAGTATGACATAATTCAAGTACCGGTTGTAAATGAGTATAGTATGAGTTTGTAAACAAGTATGTAAAACACAGTTGTATTGAGGACTGTATTCTCCCCCGAGATTTGTAAAGTAATGTAAAAACAAGTGATAAGAGGGGCTAGAAACTCAACCTTGATCGAAAGTATCAGTCGAATCGATTAGTTGAAGTAGTCTCGAACAATGGCAACATGATCAGACCTATAGATGTCGCTTGATTATAATATACTCGTAGTACCATCGACGATGTGCACATCGTAGAGGCAAAATCATATATATTATATATATAAACATACATGTGATGAGGATCCACTTGCGCGACTTAATCCTGAAACCCCCACTCATTGAGTTATAGACATTTCTTACGTTTTATCTTACGTTACTTAATAGAAGACTTTCTATTTTCGGAAACTTTTTATTTTAGGAAAGTTACCTTAATTGGTAATTTATAAACACCTAAGTATATTTTTAATACTTACCATTTTTATTTACATTTTGCACTTAGTAAGACTTTATATAAGTCTTTATATGTCTTTTTACATCTTTTATACATTTTGACCCAAATCTGACCCGTACCAAACGAGCCACTAAATCACGTTTTCACGACTCGGAGTAAAAAGAGATTTTATCGGAAATGACATTCCGGACGACTTTTTAGTTTTGGCCGAGACTTGAATCTCGACAGAAAATGACCAAAATGCCCTCTTATTAAATCTGATGCAATATAAATTTTATAAAAACTGCTGCTGTTTGACCAACGTTTTGACCCGCTAAATCACACTTTCGTAAGTTTGACCAAAAAGTAACTTTATGCAAAACGTCGCTCCGAACAGCTTTCGTGTTTCGCCGGAAGGCTGAAACGGACTCGAAAATGCCCGAAATTGACGTTGAAAATCGGACCAGCAGCTATTTTTGCCTAAAATAGCTGTCAATTTTAACATGTATTTTCCGAACTTAATTTGCTATAACTTCTTCGTTTTTAAGAGTTACGGGGCATTCAATTTACCGAAACGTTCACAAAATTACCCTCTTCGATATTATCAAATCAAAAATACAATTTTACAAAGTCTCAGACCCCGAAATACGTGCTAAACTTTCTGTTTTAGTCGATTATTACCAAAACGTGCCAAAATTATTTTTCGACCAAATATTCGCTTACAATACTCTTACTTAACCTATACACGGCCTTCATGCCGATCAATCAACCTAGCACAACTAGTCTAACGCAAGTGTCCCATGGATTTCATCACATTTAAACAACAAAATAACAGAACCCAAGTAAACGAAGACTTATAACAACACCGAAGAGTTGGGTCGACGACTGCTACGGCGCGAACTCAGCGTACACCCGCTGGCCCGAACAACAAACGCACCCTTTTGGGTGCCGGAGAAACCAAACGCAGCCTTGGGTGGTTGGGAAGAGATGGTGAGGAGGTTCGGTGGCTGGAGGAGGGTGGCGCGTGGTGTGGTAGATCGGATAGATCGGGTGAAGGGGAGCATTTTTGGAGTTCGCCGGAAGACTCGCCAGAAAATTTTTCCGGCGGCGGTGGTGGTGGCCGACGGCGGCTGGGTGGCGGCCGGCCGTGGCTGTGGTGGCCGGATTTTATGGAGGGGAAGAGTGTTTAAGTGTGTGTTATAAAAAAATAAAATGAAAGAAATGGTATAAAATTTTTATTTATAATAAAACTTTTAAAGTAAAGTGACAAGTACCAAATAATAGAGGGTGAATTGTGTAAATATAAATTGTAGTTTTTGATAACTATCGGTTCGGGACTCGTTTGAACTAGTTAACGGTCGATTCGAGTCACGAAACTTGCGTCATTGTTTTCCAAATCATTTTTCCAATAAAAATGAGTATTTACTTGATAACATTTCATAAATGTTTTTATAATATTTAATTAAAACCTTTGGTAAATTATTGAGTAACACTGTTAAGCTTTGACCGAAAAATATATTTTGACTTGAATAAACCTTAAATCCACGTCAAGGCCCAAAGTTTTTCTTATAAAAATTTTATCTCGGTACACTACCCATCATCCCAAAGACATAGCAATAACAATTTTAAAAGTCACGACCACTTGACAAATTCAAAAAAAATATAATTACGACACCATCATGTATATTCTTTACATGACTACCCTACCTATACCTATTTCTTTCTCTATTCACTTAGTTACGTCTCATCACCTTATTCAAATTTTAAAAAGATAGGAACAGTATATATTCTCAAATAGTGCTAGGAATAGTATTAGGAATAAGTGATTTGATTAGTTATTAGGATATAGTATAATATTCTCAAAATAGTGCTAGGAAATTAGTATTTGGAAATTAGTATTATGATTAGATTTAGGAATTAGTATATATTCTCAAATAGTGCTTGGAATAGTATTATGAAGTAACACTATTGTTATATTCTTCAATAGTGTACCCCTTCACATGTAATTTGAAAGTCTCAGGAACCGAGCAAATGTTTAGCTTATAAATGAGAGATAAATAATAATAATTATGTTTTATTATTTAAATATGTTTTGAAATTTACAGGTGTAACAACCGTGACTTGAGCAGGTTAGTCAAACCATTAGTGTTGACTTATGTGTCTGTTGCAACGTACGGTTTATGTAATTTTATGTGTTATACTTGTTTATATGTGTTTGTGTGGGATATGGGAGATTTGATAATCAATCCATTGAGCGTGATCGTCTCATTAGGATTGGATTTGTGTTAAAATTTGTTGAGTTCATTTCGTTCACTTTTGAGTGACGAGGAAATGGTTATTGAGATTTTAGCGTTTTTGTGTTAAATGTGTAAGTATTTATACGTATGCGTATTTTTGTGTTAGTAATTTAAGATAAGTTTAGCTTTTAGAGGTTAAGTTAAGAGAAATGAGTTATTTGATGGAGAAATTTCATTTTTATCACTTATAGTGATAATGGAATTGAATTAGTATTTTGAAAGAATTGTTTTGGTTAATAAGTGGTTGTCTAGGTGATGGATTAAAATGTGAAGCGTATCATTTGTGAAAGAAATGAGTTTGTTAAAATATGAGAGTTTTTAGTAAACTCTCCATATATAGAAAGTGAATTTGGAAATGAAAAGTTATTTTTAGGAAAGCGTTTAAAAAGTAGGTTTTGTAACGATTATTTTGTGGAGATAGTTTAGGGTTTATAAATTATTCAATACTTCAAGTTCTTTTAGTAAAATATAAAGAAAAAAAAAATATTTATGGATGAATAATAAAACGGGACATAGTAAAGAAACATAAAGGAAAGAAGTCCAAGTTGGGCTTCAAACTTGTAAGAAAGTGTTATCCATTAGGCACTTTATAAGCAAACATGGATTGGGATTAGAAAATACTGATTTTTTTCTCCCCTTGCTCCTTGGTCGATCCGAATCCTCAAAGAGAAAGAAAAAAAATTTTTATCAAGTTATTAAGGTAATCATTCTTATTCCATTAGTTTTAATTTTTTAGTTATCATGTTAATTTATGTATTACTAAACATGATGGATTAAGATTTTATCATAAATTTATTAGGTTTTCTTAATTAGGGTTTAGTCTACTTAATTAATGGGGAATTAATGATTAGGCGTTCATAATTGTAAGTGGCTATGAGTTTTAATGAGGAATTAGGGCTTGAATTATGCGTTTTGGTGTTTAATTAATGAGCAAAATTTAGGTCAGATTGTTGGGCGAATATCTCCATGATGGAGAATGCAAACGACATGATTCTTTTTTTTAAACTGAAGGATTTTGAATCTACTTTTCAAAAACATCCAGGGGGGGGGGGGGGGCCTCAACAGTTTTTGAGGTCGGGAAGTCAATTAAATAAGGGTTACAAGATTCGTTGTCAAAACTGTGTTTTCAGACGAATTTTGAGTCAACTTAAGTGAGGTGAAAACCCTACTTAAGAAGTGTTTTAAATAAGTACTTATACGAAAGTAAAGTTTTATATGTCTATTAAGAAACACATATAGGAGCTTAAGGCTAAAACTAATTTTAAGTTGGTTTTTAAAGTCCGTAAAACGTTCTTTTAATTTGTTTTTTTTTGTTTTTTTTTGGTGTGCAATCAGACCTTAAAAATGCAGTTTGTAAGTTTGATTTTCAAGGGTATACTTATGGGTTGAATGAATGCATGGGCTTCTGGATGAGATATGTTTATTAAGAAACCCCAAAAGGGCTAAGGCTAAAATTAATTTTAAGTTGGGTTTTTAAGTCAAAACTTTTTAGTGTGCAATCAGATCCGAAATTGACCAGTTTGTAAGTTTGATTTTCAAAGGTATACTTAGGGGTTGAATGAATGCATGAGCTTCTGGGGGTTTAGCTTTTTAGTGTGCAATCAGATCCAAAACTTTTTAGTGTGCAATCATTAGGGTTGTTATATTGGATTAAGCGTTTAGCTTACCGATGGTAACATGAGCTTTTATTGTGTATAGTTGTTAAGGAAGGAGTTTGAATTGCTTGTAGCTGCACGAACAGGTGAGTGTCATAGCCCCTATCTTTTCTAAGATTTTTCATTGGGGTGGAAACGATGCTTGAGTATGTGATGTTTTATTACTGTGATATTTGATGGTTGAGCTTAAAAATGCATGTGCTATGTGGCTATTACTTGCTATGTGTTGAATTGAATTGACAAGTGGAGCCGGGTTGGCTTGGATCGTGGGATCGTTCCTTCCCCACTTGGGTTGAGCCGAGCTATTTTTGAGTTGAGCTATTTTGTTTGAGCTATATTGATTTGAATTGTGTTGAATTGAGCTGATTGATTTGTAGTATGTGATAGTTCATGATATGCCATGCAACTGTTTATCTTTATCACAGTAATGTTGGAATTGTTTTGAAATGTTTTGAGGTTGGTGTCTAAAACCTATGGCATCTCACCAACCTAGTGTTGACGTGTTTTAGCATCGTTTTCAGGTAACTCAGGTGATCGAAATTGATGTTAGGAGAGTTGCTAGTGAGACCATAAGATGCAAGTTGAAGATCTATGATTTTGCTATGCCGTTTTATTTGAGCAATATGTTGATTTGATTTCTAGACTTTGTTTTGATATTATAAGACTTGTATGGATGGTAATCCTTATCATTCATATTTGGTCGTTGGTTTTTTTTGTTGGATGTTATCATGACACGTTGTGTCTTTGCATTTATTACACTATTTAGTATTCCTCTATAAAGATACCATGTGCTATGTTAATATCTTTCATGTTATGCCTCGCGTTTCCGCCTTGGCGGGGTGTGACAGATTGGTATTCAGAGCCAAGGTTATAGAGAATTAGGTGGTTGAACCTAGACTATAACCTAGGAGTCCTGGAAGTAGATGCATTTAGGGCGTAAGTGTTTGTGTACGTATATACTGTATGTTCCCGCTATCTATAAGCTTGAAATTCTCTCTATTTTTGATTTACTACTATATAATATGAAATATATACTTTTTCATTATGGGGATCTAATAGTATATACCCCTTTGTTATTCTTTTAGTCATGTCTTCCCCTACCCTTAGGAGATATCGTTGGGAGATTGTTTACCTCAATGGACCCGCGAAGTTGGGTGACTTTTGAGAGAGAAAAGTCAAACCCAAGCGAGGCCCAACATAAGTTTATTTCGTTTCCTACCTCGATGCGTTGCTATAATCGAGGATTGCTTTTATATTTTGGGTCGCGATGTGACTTCTGTTTCGTTTAGTCGATTGGGATTTTATGGTTCGTTAGATGGATTATTATGTCTGAGTTATATTTGCATTATTATTAAGTGCTATGTGGTAGATGTGTGTTATCATTGAGATGTGTGGTCTTGGAAGTAAGTACACGTGTGCAAAAGGTGCAATTATAATTATGGTCGCGAACATAATTATAAAGGCAACACACACGTGGACTTGTGACTTTGATTGCATTGATCATTGTTGCTTGTATGTATTATATAAGGATGTAAGTTTGGATAGTTATGTAAATGGTAGTGTAGATGTGATGTGAGATCCTGTTGAGGATGGTTGTGTGGTCCGAGAAGTCCTCTCTTAACCGATTTGGCAATTATATTAGGTGGGTTGCATAGATGGTAAGGTTCCCTTTCATCTATCGTTTGTGGATACATCGGATACCTGTTGGTGTGGTCGTCACGATTCTTAAGTTGGTTCGTTAGCTCGTTGATTCGTCGAGATATCCAACGCTCGTGTTGGTATTCTAGGGTGTTATCATAGAACTGATCATATTGTTTAGGTGTTAAAAAAAACTTCTTTCGAAAATAAATTATATAAATAAAATGCAACACATTTGTTTTAACCATCTTTTGATTTCTTTTATAAAATCATAATTAAAATAAGTTTATGAAAATTTTATTTAAATTTATGTTTACACTTAAAATTATTGGCATTACTAACTAAGGCGATTCTATTGTTTTAAAATGATTGGTATAAGGTTATGAGGGAAAGTTTCCTTGGGTAAAAAGTCGGTTTTGGTACAAAGGTTCTTAATCTTTTAATTAATGGGTCGTGGTACGTGGTATTATTCATTGGGTGTCTCTAGCATCATTGATGCATTTGTTAGGTCTGAAGTTCGTTCGTTATGTCGATATTTATATTCGGTTGTTTCTAATTTTGGGATTGTGTGATTTTTGGGTCCATACCAATTGGTGCATGTGAATTTTGGTATTTGCTCATGGCGTGATTCTAGAGTTGAGCGTATTTCTTTGCTGCGGTTTGAATGCTTTGGCGGCGGAGTTGGAGCTTCTGCTTCGAAATTTGGATATTATTTCATACTCGGGATTTTATATCACTAAAACTAAACTGAATACGTTAACACTCACCACACTTTTATCGTACACTACACTAATCATTGATCGATCTATATTCTTTTCATATCTTAATAATACATGATGTATAGTATGCAAGAGACATCAGTGTGCAGCGTTCTGATACACGCAACCAAGGCTTGTTAGAATCAGGTCTTTGATATATTGGCAACAACGTATACGTATGTATGTCTGGAAAGGATAATGGTGTGAATATTATGAAGTCATAAAGGAAGGACCATTTACTGATGGGATCGGTCTACAGATGTTATTAATGAGGAACGAGGGTGAAGTTCAACTAGGTCCCAGTACGGCTAGAGTCCGTAAAAGACCTGTCGGCTGAAGAAAAGGATAGGTTTAAAGCTGACATTCGTGCAACAAATATCCTTACTTCAGGGTATACACAAATGGACATACTACTCTCTCATCTACCTCTTTAATGACGCTAGCATTTGGGAACGTGTAGATGATTAGGGAGGGTTCTGTGTTAACATATTGATGCAGGGAATCTCTAGTTATATGATGAATTGGATCAATTCCGTCTATCAAAGGAGAACCAATTCAAGGATACTATGTTGGTTTACAAAAGGGCATTTACGTCGCCATGAGTTACATCTTATTTGTCATGGTCCAGGATGCAGATCAACTCTAAGTTTTCGTGAACAATATTGACTGATGAGTGGAGTAGATTCATTAATGAAGGTCAAAAATACAGAGGTTTGAAAGAGTCAAACTGTGATCAGTTGTATGCCTACTTAAAGCAACATGAGGTGCATGCTAATGAGAACCGAATTATGATGGAAAGATTCGGTCAACCAAATAATGATCCTTTGGCACTAGTGTCGGACGCCTCAGTTCAGCAATATCCAGCACATTCATCCAAGTCTCCTCAATCCTCCACAGAACCTTATCCTTCTGACATACTTTCAACTGGACTAAGGTTCTTCATCTGGAAAACTTGATTGAAAAGTTTATTCCAAACATTGCCTTTTCTTCACTCAACGTACAAAATCTACATCTACCTCCAACTAACATTAACTTAGAAGCTTCGTCTAATGCAAGGAACAAATGCTATGATTCAGTCGGAAAGTTGTTGTTCAAGATGTCAGTGGAAGAAACAGTGCGACTAATAAGGAAGAACATTTAAATCAAGGAAGACCATTTCAGAAAAACAATGCAGAGAAATGGAGTAGCGGGAAAGGTAGGGCTCATAACAGAGGATGGATGATTTAATCCTGGTCAAGCAGAAAAACCCATCAATGTGTCACAACTGTAATGGACTAGGGGGCACTAGCACGTGAATGTCCAAGGACCAAATCGACTTTATAGTTTTCAGGAATACTTCAAGGACAAGAATGTCTTACTAATGCAAGCCAGGAGAGGGGTGTACTGGATGATGAACAGTCGTTGTTTCTTACAGGGGAACAGGTGACCAATGTTGAGGATGATGTGGATGATTCACAGGAGGATGATTTGGCATTCAATGTGGACCATATTTTTGAAGTTGATGAATGTGATGCTTTCGACTCTGATGTTGATGAGGGTCCCAGTCACAAACCATGTTCAGGCAATACGCACATCTGAAGATCAATTCTACGATGAAGGGTCCATAATACGACTCGAATAATCCATTTGACGGTACAAGATCATGATGCTGTGTAGATAATATGGTTGAGTATCATGATTGTAACACGAGATGAAAAAACGATTGTACACACAACTTCGTTGTATGACTCTGTTGCGGAATTTTACGAGTGATTGTAATTTATTCCGTTTGATCAGTATGTGGAAGACAACGGAGAAAATGTTGTACATTGTTATGCATCTTATGTTAGATTTGAGGCTATTTGTCAAATTTCTTGATGAAATGCATGAACAGGGTGTACTAAGTAAGATTAGCAAATTAGTAACTCATGGTAGTTATTTGACTCAGTGAACTCTGAACTGCGGAGATATAAGGAACGGGCGGGAGTATGAAAAATCGGGACAAAGTTTGAATTATGATCGAGAACGAAAAATTGTTGAACAATTGAGAATTAATTACTCAGACCGAAATCGAAGGAAACGTCATTAAATCTGAACTTCATTCAGCACAAATACTCATTAGTTCAAAAGTTGACCATTATAAGGCAAAGACAAGATAGAAGGAACACTCTTGAAAGGATTTTTAACTAAAAGGAAGATAAATTCCTTGAAGGAATCTTTTGACTTAAAGAAGCTAAAGATAAGGTTGAAGATAGATTATACAACAGGGTCTGTCTGTTCAAACAGTTCACATGTTGTGTCTACATAATCATTTTACTGATGAAAAGCACAACGGTAGCAATAGGCTACAAAAATCCCTTATGTTACCGTGCAAAGCCAAGTTCAAACCTTGCCCTCATATTGGTTATGTATTAGTCCATGTCCAATCATTGCTAGCCTGTTTTTAATGGACTCAGAGGTTACTGTGAGATATTAAGTAACTAGGGAATAAGAATGCTAGAGAAATGAAAGCCCTCTATGTGTGGAAAATAAGTTAGGATTGCCCACTCCTAGATTACCCCTGGAAACAGTATTTTGGTCCATAGATGACAACAACAGGTAAAAGCTCCGAGCTTAGCTCCCAAAACCAATATTCTTCAGTGACAGTGTATCAACCCAATACTACTGTCATAGCTTGTCCCCATAATTCTCTTCCAACTCAAAGTCGTGAAATTAATCTTTATGTACTCACACTACTTTTTTACGGAATTGACATAAACTTGCAAAATAGTTAACACCATCAGGTCTTACAGAGGGGGAAAGAGGTTTGAGAAAACAAAAAGATGTTACCTAACTGAAGTTATTCATTTTCAAAACTTTTAAGAACACTTTGTTGGAGTTCAAAAAGCCCTCTTTAAGAGGTTAAAGAATGGAAGAAATTTTGATAAAATGAATAAAGAGGTGGTCAAGAATATGTAGACATGATATGTGCTAAAAATTGAAATAGAAAAACCTTCTCATTGAAAATTGTGAATCTGTCTGTTAATTGCTTGTCGATCTCATTATGCTGTATGATGTGGTAAAAATCACTGTTGTCTTGATATTAAAGCTGCAATGTCTAAAGTTCATGTTGAGTCAAAACTTA
This sequence comes from Tanacetum coccineum, assembly GCA_026074375.1. NCBI lineage: Eukaryota > Viridiplantae > Streptophyta > Magnoliopsida > Asterales > Asteraceae > Tanacetum > Tanacetum coccineum. The sequence goes on along the minus strand of BQNB010008559.1, from coordinate 44,186 downwards.
TTAAAACTTGAATGGAAATGCCTAATTTGCAATTAAAGTATCAAATCTTATAGAAGTTTTGATAATATAAAAAATTCACTAAGCAAAAAAGGAAGCTGCATGATTTAACTCACATTCTTTTAAATTCAGAATACTCGAACATCAATTAAAGAAAAAGACAACGTGATTCGAAACTTGAAAGATCTAGTCGCTAGTGTGAAATGACAGAAGTCTGTTGCCTATATTGATGTCAGATGTAATGCTCGTATTGACAAAATGATTGCGATAGTGTAGAACCTGGAAAAGGTCAAACAAACATACAGGAGTTGTATGATTCAATTTAAGATCATCGTGATCACACAAGTGAAAGCAATTTACCATGTGAATGAGATTGAGAGTCTCAAAGCTCAATTGACGAAGCAAAGAGCATTGTTTTACTAGTGAATATGTCAAACCAAAGTTCTTGCTCTGGCAATTATGCCATTGACGTTCAACATCCATCATCCTTTAAAAGAACATTCGGAGTTGCTCATTTATAACTATATCAGCCATCTTAAAGGAGAGTGAGTAAGGTCAGGGGATTGTAGAGGAAGCTAAAATAGTTAACCACTGGATATTTCACTTAACTATGCTTGACCGTTACACTAAGTTATCTCAGGAATTGTTAGAATGTGTGATTGGCACTTTGCCCCAAAAAGTATTCATTGGACAAGTAAGATAAATAACAAGGATCCATCTACCCGTGACTAGGTAATATGAAAGTTACGTTTTGTGATAAAACCAGGTACTTATTCTTGTAAGACACTGTGCACCAAGTGGTCAACTGACTAATATCCTTGTGACTTCCCTCTACAGATTAAACGATTCCACTGAAGCATAGGCGGGTCAAAAGCCTAGAAGAAATACAAAGAATTTAGATACTGCCTGATAAGAAGGAGACATAAGAAGGTTAGTAGAAGTACGCCTTAGGTCAATTCAGTCAAGTTTGGATCAAAAGTGTAATCGATTTGATTCTTGCATTAGCTCTAAGCGTGTTATAATTAATTTGAATTCTTGAATCTGTAAACTTGAAAGTCATGGAATTGGGTGTTGGTTAATATCTTGATTATGTTAATTGGCAAACCCCCCGTTAGTATTGTCGTGAATAAAGAGAACAGATTCTGGATCAAAAGGCAAACTGTTGATAACAGTTTAAACAAAGACCAAAGCAGATCTGGAAACCAAAAAGCAAAGCTGTTGATAACAGTTTTGAACAAGACCAAAGCAGATCTGGAAAACCAATAGACAAACGGGTGATAACAGTTGGTTCCAAGACCAGAGGGGTTTGGATGAATGCTACGGGAAAAAAAACTCTTTGAGATATTGGTTAACATTGGAGACCTACAGGGAAGCAACTCACATTTGGAAATCTTGATTGTGTTTTTTTCAATGGAGGACCCAAAGGAATAAATTTGCTTAGGGGAAAATATGCCAGTTGACTATAGCTTGCGGGGAATAGGTTATACTCCTTAATATGCTAACCAAAAGGTCACCAACATAAATTGGGTGAACCGAAATTGTCACAAACTCTTCAAACTCGAGGTTTTCAAAGGGCAGGTGTCTGGTCTTGCTTGGTACTGACTCAGGATACTGCTCAAAACATATACGGGGAATCGTTCATAGCTCATGAATTTTGTGGAAAAATTCATCGGGTCTGTCAGAATTCGGGAATGATCACTTCAGGAGCTATCATGGTATATGGAGATTATGTTATGGGTGACAGTGTGATCTCAAAGTGTATCCGTGGAGGGACTGGAACATACTGTTCTCTGTAGGGCAATTTTGTGATTCTGATTGATTGAAGTGGCCTTACGAAAGCATATTGCTGTGTTGTGTTATTAATGGTACAGATATCCTTAAAGGTGTCGTGGACACCAATTTGTACACAATATCGAGTCACGATGAAATTGTGAAGTCTTCTCCGTTATGCTTGTGTACCAATAGCTTACCATAGTCCAAATCATGGTTGTGGCATCGTCGTTTAAACCATTTAAACTTCGGCACGATAAATGATCTTGCTCGAAAAGATCTGGTTAGAGGTCTACCTAGACTGTAGTTTGAAAAAGAGAATCTTTGCTCAGCGGTCAACTTAGGAAAAAGCAAAAAGTTCTCCCACGGCCGCAAAATCTGGAAAAACATATCTTCTGGAAGTTCTTCATACACTTCATATGGATTTGTGTGGTCAATGAGAGTCAGAGTATAACGGGAAGAAAATACATCTTAGTCTTCGTGGATGACTTACAGATTTCACTATGGGTAAAATTCTGAGACTCAAAGAGGAAATCCAGAGTTTGTCACCAAGTTCTTATGCAATAAGGTTGGCTCAAACAAAACCGTCCGATTCATCCGTCAACAGATAACGGAACGGTAATGCGTAACCTCCAGTTTTGTTAAATATTCTGAAGTGTTGGATATTTCATTCAATGTTCTGTTCGAGAATCTCCTCAACCATAATGGTGTTGTTGAATAAGCGTAAGGTACATGTTGGTAGCAGTACTACAATGTTGATTTCCTCGATAAGCTCCCATGTTTCTATGGGAGGTCGATGTAGCCACTACTTGTTACACCCAGAAACGATCTCTAATTAATACTCGTCATAACAAATCCCCTTATGTGCTGGTGCATGATGTGAAGCCTGATCTTACAATTCTTCTGAGTATTTGGGTGCTCTGCTGCTATCCGACAAATGATAGCAGAAGATCTACGGAAAATTTCAAGCCAAAGTCCGACACTTAGGGTTGTTCGGTGGGTAGGCTCCTAGCAGGACAGGGATAGAGAATCTAAAACAAAGAGAACTCGTCGATTACTGGAAATGATTCTACGTGACATCGATGAGATACATCAGTAATTGGCTCCTGTAAGCATATGTTTCAGGACCCGAGCTGTCACGTGTCCACATGGTCAACTCAAATCAGGGCTCGCTCCAAACCGACAAAGAGCTGGAAATGTTATTACAACCATTTGTTTGTGGAACACCTTGCACAGTCTCGAGTTAGATGTACCAGTACTTCTAGATACTGAAATTAAGGCTCAGGTTGTCCCAACCAGGTTCATCTTTGTCTACTACAATTGCTCAAGATGCACCGTAAACAATGTGCTTAATCGTCACATCCAGAATAGTCATCTTCCAGTTCCAACTTCAGAAATGCAGAAAGAACCAGTTCCAGAAGACACCAATCATTCACAAGTTTACCCCTTCCCTTGAACCTTGTTACTGGGAGTTCCAGGTGCGGCACATTCATCATATGGTAATGTTAAGGCAGCGGAACCCAACCAAGTTAACTACCCTCCAGATCATTTCAGGAAGATGGACCAAAGATCATCCTTGGATAACATCGTTGGCAATCCCTTAGTCATGTATCAACCCGAAAACAGTTAGCATCGATTGCTTTCGTGGTGTTGTTGTCATACTGAAACTGGTCCAGAGTCGAAAACCCAAGAACTTCAACATGGCCGTGATAGAAGACAGCTGGTTTAAAGCCCATGCAAGATGATAAATTTCTCAAATTTGATCGACTTGAAGTTTGGGAATTAGTACCCTCGCCCATCTATGTTATGGTTTTCGCTCTCATGTGATCTACAAAGTAATTTGATGAATATGGTGATGTACTGAAAAACAAAGCTCGGTTAGTTGCAAAGGGATATCGTCAGGAGGAAGGCATTGATTTTGAAGAATCGTTTGCTCCAGTTGCACGGATAGAAGCCATCAGAATATTCATTGCCAATGCGGCAACCAAGAACATGATCATCTACCAGATGGATGTCAAAACTGCTTTTCTGAATGGTGATCTTCAAGAAGAAGTCTTTGTCAGTCAACCTGAAGGATTTGAAGACCAGGAAAACCCTACTCACGTCTATCGTCTGAAGAAAGCTCTTTATGGGCTAAAGCAGGCACCAAGGGCGTGGTATGACACACTCTCAAAGTTCCTGTTGGCCAACAATTTCTTCAAAGGTGCCGTGGATCCAACGCTATTCACACGCAAATCAGGCAAACATATTCTACTTGTTCAAATATACGTGATACATCATTTTGCCCTCAACAGATAATACATGTGAGTATACAAATTTCACACGAGATGAGCTCCAAATTTCAAATGACGCATGAGGGGGACAAATGTCATTTTTCTTAGGATTACAAGTTTCTCAAATTCCCGGAGGCATCTTTATTAAACCAAGCGAAATATGCTCTCGAACATTAAAGAAATACGGATGGATCTTCTTGACCCTGTCGATTCCAATTGTGGATCGATTGAAACTGGACGAGGAATTTTTTTTTTTTCTCACTCGGGATATCCAGTTGATCAAAACTCGTTTAGAGGAATGGGTGCTCCTAATGTACCTGAAAGCCAGTAGACCCGACCTTGTATTCGGCTATTTGCATGTGTGCTTGATATCAGGCTAAGACCTACCAAAAAGCACTTTTGAAGCTATCAAAAAGTGTTTTCGGTATGAAAGGATCATTAACATGGTCTTTGGTATTCCGAAAGACTAGCAATGTCACTAGCAGCTTTTGCAGATGCGGATCATGCGGGATGTCACGGTTCAAGAAGAAGTACGTCGGGAAGTGCTCAGTTTCTTGGAGATAGATTGGTTAGCTGGTCATCAAAGAAACACGAAGCATGGCAATATAAATACAGAGGCTGAATAATAGCTATGTCTGGTAGTTGTGCTCTTAATCCTTTGGATGCAATCGTCTATGAATAGGATTTGTTGTCAATTAAAATTCCTCTGTACTGTGATAACATTGTTCGATTGCCTGTGCATGCACAAAACGTCCTGCACTCTCCTCTAAACCACATTGACATACGGCACATTTCTTCCAGAGAGCAAGTGAAAATAGAGTGGTTGAATCTACTTCGTGGAAACTAATATCAAACTAGCAGATATTCTCACCAATGCCTTACCAGTGAATCGGTTCGTATTTCTTCTTCCACGCCTATGGCATAAGGTTTGACCCCTGAAACTCTCAAACGTCTTCAAGAAGGGAAATGATGAGTAAACCAAATTCCTTATGTATCCTTTGTACAAAATATATATTTAACTATATAATATTATATTTTATATATATAATAGTATATATTATATATATTTAATTTATTTATAATAAATATCTGTATGTGTTTATTAATAATAATAATAAAATATTAGAAAATATTTAAGTCATTTGGAAGTACTGAAATGGCTTGCAATTTCTTCAATATTTGCAACCCGCTTTATGTCTGGGACATGGATTTACGTTAGATCCATGCTTTGTGGAGTAAAGTAAAATCAATGGTGCTGCGAGAGATGTTCGACTGATCTTTTTCATCTCAATCATAGACTACAGCTTCTTTATAGAAACGGGTCGTTTGTTTGAGGGGGAGAGTGATGTGAAAATATCCAAGGGGTGATAACAGTCTGTTGGGTGTTATTAAAAGCTAATTTTGATTGGTTGTTGTTTTATATGGGTAATATTGAAGGGGTCTAATTAACTGTAACCAAAGGTCCAAAGTTAGCTATTGTTGTATTGTTAGGGTGTCAAAAGCATTTGCTCTTTGTTTCTTGCCTTATTAACAATAGGGACTAAGTTGCGCCAACTGAATATTCTTTGAAAAGCCTTAGATACTTAAAATTAAAAATTTTAAAAAGAAGAAGGAAACCCAAGGGACCAAACTGCAAATGTTTGTACTTATGAGTTAGTAGGGTGGCGAGTGGCCTCTTGGTCAAAAATGTCGAAAAATAGTCAAAGGAAAAACACACTCACACACACACTCGCAAAACCGACGCCATGATACGAAATCACAAATCGCCAATTTTTAGCTTTTTCTTACTAAGTAGATCCTTCGAATCATTTATATCATTTATTCATGTGTTTATCAAAGAAATTCGATCTAAAACACATCACAAGTTGTAGAAATTAGATATAGGGTCGTTCTAAGTCGAGTACTCAAATGTAGTGTTGTATGGTGTGTTCGATTGCCTGGGAGGTGGTCATTTAGGGTATTTATAATGTGTTTTGATTAGGTCGCTTTCCATCTCAAACAAAACGAATGTATTTACCCAAGTTTCTTAGTGTAGGGTTGAACTGTTGAAAGAAAAAGTAGGCATATAATGTATGTATTTGTGTAAGGATAGATAGGTATGCAATTGGAGGTGATTAGGTTTATGCAAAAGAGGTGGGAGTTTGAATTTTATGAGACAAGCACGACAATGGCGAGTTGCGTGTTTTTTAACGGCGTGTGGGTAAGTTTTATTATTAATTATTTATAAATTAAATTACTCAACCGTGTTTGCTTTAACGGCGGGTTGCCATTTCCAGCGGGTTGCCCAAAAAGCGGTCTGCCTACAACAGAGGGTTGCCTACAACAGCGGGTTGCCAAAGGCTGGTTGCCAAGGCGGGTTGCCAAAAGCCGGGTGCCTTAAATGGGCGGGGTTGTCCAAAGGAGGGTTGACCAATGGAGAGTTGTATAACAGCGGGTTGCCATAATCTCTATTACTTTTATGTCAAGAAGGTAAACCGCGTCTCTCGGCGGTTTGCGCTCGATTATTTTAATATATTCGCGGCGGGTTGCTCAATTCGCTTAACGGCGAGTTGGCATTCTGCCAAGCGGCGGTTTGGGCTAAATTTCATATTTTGACCCATTGGAGCCCAATCATCTATCAAGGCCCATTCAAATGACCCAGTTGCTTTTCTAAATCCCATCAGGGCTTAGTTAACAAGTAATTGATCCTGTTGGAATATCTGATAGATTTTATATAATCCAGACATTAAACCGTTTAATCTATCACGATGTTACATGATTTTATCATGCTAAATGTTCTCTCTAACGTTAGTTTCTCTGACAAGGTTTGTATTCTTTGTTAAATGCTCTTTTGCTGATATTCGATGATGAACAATATGTTCCCGCTCAACCTCCTACAAAGAACTGATGAGCAGATTGTACCTCGCTCTTCAGTGGTTAACAAATCGGTAAAAGCAACTACTGTTCAATGCACAAAGATCCAAAAGAGCCCATCTTTCAGATATCAGTGGACATTCTGAAGAATACCAAACTTTTCAACGCATTGGACTGCATCTGCTATGTTCACTGCTATCTACCTGCAACAGTTCTGGAAAACAATGTCATATAATGAGAAGACTGGGGTTTATAGTTGTCAACTTGATGACCAATGGTTCGATATAATGTGGTTTGATCTTCTTAGAAGGCATTGCGATCACTCCTTTTTAACCCAACTCACCATTGAGTTACTTCCAGACTGGTGACCGGGGTAGATTTTGTTAATGAGTGGGATATCTAGAACCTGTAGAATCTGTCTCCAGTAACGACGTATTATGTGTAATAACTTGGCGGGCAATTCTATCTTGCTCAACACAGTGCTTGACTAGGAAAAGACGTCTGGCAGTGACAACCCCAGACACCAGTTCTGCAAATGCTGTGGGAATCGTCACCCAATCATCAATGTAGATTATGCAGATGCTAAAATGGGATGAGTTTACTCAAGGGTCAGACTTTTTTCTCTCACAAAGCAAGCCACAAAAGCAAGTTGAAGAACCAAAGAAGAAAGCAAACTCCCTCTCCTCATCCTTTATGTCGATTCTCCAAAGAATAATCTATTACTTGGCAAGTAATAAACAACATCCATCGCCGTCCTGATTCTGCTGTTCATCACTCTGGAGATGATTATGTCTTAGGAAATCTCCAAGTTTGTCCTAAAGGTGAGACAGTTGAAGTGTTGAATGGCAATCCCCGATCCCTTCCCCGATCCCCTGATAACTGAAGCATTCACAATCCTCTTATTATCCCAACTACCTGAAACATGGTTGTGTAATACAAAGAAATACACTAAAGGAAGGGCAAGCATGCAACCTGCAAAACAGCGGGTACACCCAAGAAGCCCAACAACCACCAACCTGTCAAACAATCCAGCACAGCTCCTTCTCCACAGAAACCTTCAAGCGTAAGTTCACAGAAAATTTAGAAAGGGAAAGCTACTTTCCATCTTGTGACGAGAAGATGAAGATCAACAAGAATATAATCCCAAGAAGAATGTAATGATCCTGAAACGAACTAGCTAAGGAAGTTGAGTTTGGCGACACATCAAGAACTCCTGGACTAGAATTGGGATGAGCATATGGGTCGATGTAGACGTGCCCATCCGTATTCTTCACGCTAGATAATCTCAGAGTCTCACCTAGACATGTCCCATCATCAGATCCCACTGCTTCGCCACAAGACATGATCACAATATACCAAAACGCTTGTATAATTGCATGAGACGCACTGCGCCGCCACCCAAAACTCACTAACCTCTACATCACAAACCACACAAACCCACACAAACACACACCACTCCCCGCCCCCCACCCCCCCACCCCCCCCCCCCCCCCCACCCCCCCCCCCCCCCCCCCCCCCCCCCCCCCACCCCCCAGTAAGTATCTTAAAGAAAATATGTAATCCCGTGTAGAGAAAGTGACGATCTGGGATCCAGTATCCGAAGCAACTCCCATAAACTGCATGAAGTAGTAGGCAAGGGATAAAGGACGTCTGTATCTGCGAAGAATCAAGTAGCTCTTTCATTCCCTGGTCAATCTGTCTAAGAAGAAAAGAACTACTGATCAGTTTGTATTTGCCAGACGTGATCAAACTCCTCCTGATTCGACTACGGGTCCCTCGTCTCAACCTGAAGATGATACATCAGAGAAAGTGGTCCATGAATCGTCATCAACATCTGATTCAGAAAGAACTGAAAGTGATACAGAATCTGGTACTCCTAAAGGTGACAAAGTTCAAGGTGAAATAGTCTCGTCTACCGTAACATCAGGAGTAAGCATTCCTGTATCAGACCCTGAGAAAGCTCATGAGGCTCAGGCTGGACCAGACCCTGAGCCCATGCAAGAAGACCAGACTGGATCAGACTCTGGAAAATTACATGTGTCTCTTGCTGGACCAAACCCTGAGCACATGGATGATGAATTCATTGCAACAGCCTACCCAAAGGTTCATGAAAACCTGAAGCTCATAACAGGCGAACGTGTCATCAATGATAAACCAGAAAGTCATTCTGGTTCTATGTCTTCCCTGAAAAATCTCGATGACACTGTTAACTTTGGGGATCAATTTCTTCATGACCAACCAACAGAAGATGATCAGGAGAAATCTAAAGCTAGAGAGGAGTCTGATTCCACTATACCTGATCCTAGTCATCAGACAGTAACGTCAACTCCTCCCGTGATTGCTCCCTTCACAGATGTCACATCTTCAGAACCATCATTACTGGTCACTCCTCCACCAATCAACACTGAAGCTACAACAATCACCACATCTCTCCCTGAAATCACTCCATTCATCGCCCTTCAGTTAAGAGTAGCAAGATTGGAGCAAGAGATGTCTGAAGTGAAGAAGACTGATGTTTTGGCTTCAATAAGATCCCAAGTTCCTACGGCTGTTGATAATTATCTAGGAACAAAACTTGATGATGCTCTCATTAAGGTTCTTGAACGACACACTGCAGATTTAATCGAGAAATACTCTGTGTTGCCTGGCCCAGAGTCTGTCAAGAATCAAGAATCGGAAAAGAGTCCGAAGGAGATTATCAAAGCCAAAAAGGAACAAGCTGAGGAGAAACAAGATTCAACTTACTCCATCAGGTCAACTGATGAAGTTGATATTGAAGAGTTTGATCTAAAGAGTGCTCTCTTCAGTCACATGAATAAGAAGAAGTCTGCCAACAAAAACAAGACCAACTACCGTCTATACCATGCTCTCATGGAAGCTTTGATAGCGGATGAAGACGCCATGGATAAGGAAGTTGCAGACAAGGTGAAAGACCACAAGAGAAAGCATGATAGTGATGATGATGATGAAGACGATGATGATGATGAAGGCCCTTCAGCTGGATCAAACCAGGGTACCAAGAGGAGGAGATCTGAATCTGCTGCTTCTGGGTCATCAGCTAAACCTCCTCCGAAAGCTGATGACCAAAGCTCAAAGAAAACAAGGGAGTCTGAGGCCTCTGCTTCCAAACAACACCCATCTCTCTCCTCAACTGGATGGCAGATCACTGACACAAGAGAGGCTGGTGTTGACTCTTCGATGCACAGATCTGATCCCGAATCAGAACATTCTGAACAATCTTCAGATGACATTTCAATGCAGGATGAAGGGAATGTCTCAGATATGGAAGACACTGACAACGCTCACATTCCCAAGGTGTCGACCACTACGTGGTTTAAGCCGATTCCAGAAAGCGAGAGACCTGCTACACCTGAACCAGAATAGACCATCCCCGAATGATTTCCCGGAGCCAGAAACATAATGCGCAAATGATACGCCACAAGTATAAAATTATGAGGAAAACAAGCTTCAAAGGAAGACGTATGATATTGGGTCATTCATCAAATGGTTTGCAGACGAACTAGGAAAGAAGAAGCTCTGCCAAAGCTGTTTGAAGGTCCAGCATTCAACCTTGTTAAAGTCCTTTCACAAAAACTGAAGTACTTTCTTCACAATACCAGATGATGAATGCTCATCAAGCTGCTGACAAATAAGGTTTGAGTTGAGTATCCTTGAGGGTCATCAAATTCCACAAATATATAAAATGAACCACTGCCCTTAGGAGGACCACCAGGATCAGGTAACCTTTTCAACCACAATTCTTCTTCAATAAGGATCTGGATTATCTGTGACAGGTGAACAAAGATAGCGAAAATGCTTATCCATATCCAAGCTCAAAGACTGCTCGTTACTAGACTGTGGCCTTGGAAGTATAGTTCATCGTTGTGGGTTGAGAGTTGAACGCGTATAGGACATCAGTGCCGTTCTATGGCATCACTCACTGGTGTTTAGGAGGAAGGAATTCTACATCATCAAACACTGTTGAGCCCGCTGATCGTGATAGCAGCAGATCGCAGATGCGAATTCTCTGTGTAAGCAGTGTTAAGGTGTTCTCGAGAAATTCGGTTACAAACTACCTTGAGAGATTATCCACTTTGCCGAGCTGATTACCCAGTATAAAAGATCTCGGAATGGATGCAAAAATCTGCATCCAAATGATTTTGAAGATCTGTTCCTTCTCAATATTCAAGAAAAGCTCAACCATCTGCCCAAGACAGACAAGATCAGTCTTCACACAGCAGTCAACATGTGGATAAGAAACCTGGTGATCAGGAATCATGTGGGAGACTTACAGCTCGGGATTGAAAGTTACCAAACAAAGATCAACCTTGAACGTCCTAATTGGGATGCAGCCGACTATTACTTCAAAGAAGACTATACGATCGTCCCTAAGCCAAGAGCAGTTGTCTACAGAGACAGAAATGATCAAAGAAAACTGATGAGGCTGAATGAGCTTCACAAGTTTAGTGATGGGACGTTGACAAGAGTCATGGAAAAGCTGGACCAAATGGTTAAAGACTTTCATCTGTACGAGTACAATAAGGGCATGGAGACTAGGAAGTGGTCAGAGGATGACGTGAAGAAGCACAAAAGATTCATCACAGCATCGAAGAAAAGACTACAGATAGAGGATCTATCGAAGTTTGGAAAGCTTTGTTGGAGGACGAATAAGAGATAGTGGACTTTACAGGCTGATCAACAGAACAACGTGACGACATCGTCATTACAATCAAAAGGTCAATCTTATTTCTTATTGTGAATAATATACCTTGTACATTAGTAGGTAGTTAATCTCTTGATGGTTAAGTGTAGGAGTAATTTATATCCCTCAACGATTGAGGGGGAGCAGTTATATGTCTCTTACACGTCTTGCGAATTAAGGCCACACTTTTCTCCCAAATTTTATACTTATTTAATTCAAATTGATATCCAAAATGTCAAAGGGTTTAAAATTTTTGATAAGGGGAGAAAATGTGATTAAAATATGTGTATAATAAAGAACAGTGATTATTAGGACTCATATACTCTGCCCAAACGTGCTAAACAATTTCGAATACCGAAGCACATTTTGAGGGGGAGCGTTTCTGAAAAATGTCAAAAACAATCGAGGTACTAAACGCTTTGATATTTATATCATAAGTACCTTAATTGAATTTTCAATTGGTTTTATAGAAAGGAGAACTGTACCAAAAGACCGACCATGCATTTTAAATTAATTGGCAGTTTTAAGTTGGTTTAAGTTAGGTACTATTCCCATGATCCAGCCATAAACCGGGGGATCTACCCAGGGATAATCCACTAGTTAGTGTAGAAGTCCTTAGGTATGATACATGAAAAAAGGAGTAAAAGTGAGAATATGGGAATAGTGCCGACTAAGATGGAGCTAGTACTGGAATAAACCCAACAAGGTTTCTTGTCAATGAAATCTCGGTATGAACTGAAGGGGTTGAGGGAACTTAAAAATCGTAAAGGAGATAGGGTTGTTAAGAAAATAAGATAAAAAAAAAAAAAAAAAAAAAAACAAAGGGGGCGGGGGGGGGGGGGGGGGGGGGCCCCCTCCATTCACTCAAGGCAGAAACAGGTCAACTTCATATGCTGCCAGAATCATATAGATGATTGCTGTCTTTGAACGATCGACATCATGGACCCAGTGATGCAATGCAAAACCCTCCCCAGCCATCAGAATCTTTCAAAAGATTTATGTTTCAATTCTCACGGAGACTAAACAAGGTATCTATTGACTTTCTCACTCCGAGTTAGTTGATATTGAACAGGTGGCAGTCTGCTCCAGCCTCTGATTACTATAATTCCAAATTGCAACTTTTGAGTCTAGAGCCCAGAGATCGTCATCATATTATCTCGTTAGGGACAAATATCTCAATTCTCTTGTCGTTCACACATTGTGGATTCAATATGTCTACTCCTAAGAGTCCTACGCATTTATCCTTGTGTTATTGCCAGAAACATCCGAGTGAAAACGACAGTTTTCACAATGAAGTGTAAAATACTGATAGAGCCAACATCAAACAAGCTCGGTAGGTGACTTGTGCGATTCTATAAGAATCAATCTTGTGTCAATGGAAAAGAAACAATGGTTGCGGTTTCTGCGTGAATCAAAAACTTGTTCAATGTTATAAGAATTGATGGTTTATATATCATTTGACAAACAATCAAAACTCTCGAAGTTGTTCTATTTTCTTTCTATAAGAAACCAATGTAGGACTGTCTTTTCAAATCATTTTTCTCTTTATTAACTAACTGTTTATTTCTGGATATCTTAAAGAATGGAGATGGAGATGGAAAATTCCCAGTTCCTGAGATGTCAAGTAAATAACTGTTTGCCAAGACACGAGTACACTTGTTATGATGATATGAAAGACCTCATAAAGGTGTCAAAGCTTCTGCAAACTCTGATGTCATGTATTCACTCACAAGTGCACAAGATGGCAATCCATTACAAGATGATGTATGATTATGTTTGGGCGACGATCTCAAGAAAGCTCAAGATCACTGTCAAAGATAAGCTTAAGATGAATCAAAGATACTTTTCACATATGTACAAGATATCAAAGGTCTTCGAGCTAAGACTGAAGGTGATTTTAGTTGGGTTTTCTTCAGGGGTGACTCCTTAGGGGGAGTTTGTTAGATATTAGAAAAAGATACTCGTCACCAGTGTATTTTAATAGTTTATTTATAGTCACTAGTTTAATAGTTTATAGTAACGTTTTTCGGTTTTAATGTCGGGTACAAATACCCGGATATTGTAAGTACTATATATAGCCTCTTCAACCTTAGTAGATAGCTTGCTAGTTCATTATTTCATTTTCCAAAAGATAAACACTTTCTCTCTCTAGACTATTCTCTCTCTAGTGTTTCTCTCTCTAGAAACTAGCCAGATCCAAGAATCGACCCCGTGTTATGATATAGGATATACCACAGTATCCTTGTCTGCTTGTTGTGCTCAAGTCATCTGGATGCGATAACAACTGCTGAAATATGGATTTCATTATCACAAGATTCCGATCTAATGTGACTCAAAAAGTTCAATTGCCATATCTTGCAATCCCGTACAACATTCAAGAACAAAACACATTAATATCCATTATCATTTCATCAAAGAGCATGTTGAGAAAGGTACAATTGAATTATACTTTGTCGGGACGGAATACCAGCTTGCTGATCTATTTACAAAAGCCCTTCCGAAGGAAAGGTTTGAGTTTCTAGTTCACAAGATTGGTATGCGATGTATGACTCCAACACAGTTGGAACGTCTTGCAAAGTTGTCTTCTTGAATGAAATATCATACATCAAAAACATTTGTAAATACATTTACAAAACAAAACAAAAAATTGAAAAATATAAAAACTCAAAAAGATTTTTATAAAAAAAATTAAAAAAATTTAACTTAAGGATTCAAACACATATTTTCTACGTTCAAATCAGTCTTATGATACTGAATTTTTCAAAAAATGGTCCTTCAAATGCATAATAAATGTATCATAGACTGAGGGGGAGAAAATCATAAAAATGATCTTTCACTGCTAAAAAATGTGTTTTGCAAATCCAATTCCATTCAGAAACAAAAGATTTCTTCTTGTGAAAATTTTCAAGTGTGCAAAATTGTAAGAATTAACAATCTCTTGAATGAGTTCTTTAATTAGACATTTATTCGAGGGGGAGTTATAAAATTTCTTGAAATTTTTCAAAATCTTCTCATAACAAAATGTTCGAAACTGCAAAATTAACTATCTTTCAATAAGTTCTTTAATTAGATATCTTATTGATGGGGAGTTATAAATTTTTCAGGATTCTTTTCATCAATTAGAATATGTAATTGTGTGCTTAAAGACAAATTTTACTTCATTTTGAACCAAACTTTGTAAGAAAGGATATTTCAAAGTGGATAACTGTTCGATTGGGAGTTATGAAATTTTTTCAGTAAAAACAGGAACTTAATTGGAGAAATTAAATCAAAAGGATTATTTTTGTAAAAGTGGTCTAACTTCAAGGGGGAGTTATGAAAATTTTTGAATAAAAAGGGATACGAAAGTAATTTTGAAAATAAAGGTGAAATAATAAATAAATATAACTTTGTTTATGCATTGATTGAGGTATACGAAAGAAACTCAAGGGACAGAAAATGACAAAGTTGGAAAGTAGATTTCGTAAGGATTAAAAGGTTTACGAAAGAAACTTAAGGGACTGAAAATGACAAAGTTGAAAAGCAGCTTTCGTAGGGATTAAAAGGTTTACAAAGAACAATCAAGGACTAAAATGTCAACATGGCAAATGTGTCTTTACGTAGGTTTTAATAGCTTACGTACGAAACTTAAGGGACTAAATTTGCCAAAATGTGAAAGTTATTTTCAGAGATATAAAAGGCACAATTACATACGAAAACTTTATCACTTTTTTAAAAATCAAAAAGTTGGGTTTCGTAATCTCTCTAAAGTTATTTGAGCTTTCGTGTTAAAGAACTTTTGATCCAAATCAGTTTGTTGAACTCTTGTGCTAGAAAACGTAAGAATTGAGTCATATTTATCATTATTGTGCTATTAATTGTTGTTTTAATTGATTAAATATGTTTCGGTCAGATCTAAGGTTTCGTAAATTTGAAAGGTGTTTAGAAAATGAAATTGATTGAAGCAAAATGCTAATATGTACTTACTAACTTGATTGGGATTGCTTGATCACGGGAAATATCAATTTATGGACTGTAATCATTGGTTTCATAACTAAGATAAGTTTTGTAACTTTGAGAATTTGATAAATAAGCTTAAATGTTGGAAAATGATAAATAAGCTGTTAAAATAAGCAGGATCATTAAGCTAATCATTTTTTTTGGAAAATCAAAGTTTACGAAAGCAAATGTTCACAGGTTTCGGTTTCGTGAACAGTATTGGGCCAATGGGTTCCGTAAAATGATATTTTGGGCTTAAAAATAGGTTTTGTAAGGCTTAATGATCTGAAATTTTGGGTTTCGTATAATGTAACACCCCCAAAATGGCTCGCAACGGAATATGAGTCAGGTGGCGTGTTACTTCATAGATCAACAACACAAGATATATATAGAACGACCATTAAAAGTCGTAAAAACGGATACATTGGATTTTAGCAAATATCTGTTACAAAATCCCGAAGCTTAACTTGTTCGACATTAATAGTACAAAGATACTAGTTCATAACACATTTTTCCAAAAACATATGCAACCAAATCTTTAGCATGGTATCCCAAAACATATAATCACCAATGTATCCCAGCACCTCGTGCCTATTGACCTCCTGAAAAACATTGCTTTAAAACGTCAACAATAATGTTGGTGAATTCATAGGTTTAATAAATTGTATAATGCAGGACCACAAGATCACCCATTTGTATGATAATGCAACAGATGCAGACATTACATAAATGCAATTACGTTCGCCCTAAGCTCATGACACTGAAGCTCGATAATATATTGCAATGTAAAATTGCCCACAATGCCCGTATGGATGTTCTAACCCGCAACATCCCCAGTCCGACATGGCATACCGGCACAGTGAGCATGACTCACCCGAACGGGGATGTCAATCCTAAATAGATCTATTCATAACATTCGCGCTTACCCTCCAGGTAATTAACCAGTTCATGATAATGGGCTCAACTTGGGTTATCGCTACTTAGGCAACACGTAATCATAATATAAAATTTACCACTTGTGTCCAAAGTATAAAACATCGCATGTTTCTCACCCCAAAAACTTATAAATCAAAATCATTTAAAACATGGGGCTATGAACTCACCTTACCATCAAACATCAACCTAAATTGGGTTTATGGTATCCTAAGGACTCTCCTTTTCACTTAGAAGCTTTTTCGGACAGTGACTATGCTGGGGACAACCATGATAGAAGATCAACTTCAGGAGGATGTCAATATCTTGGAAGAAGACTAGTCTCTTGGCAATGCAAGAAACAAACAATTGTGGCTATCTCCTCTACAGAAGCAGAATATGTAGCAGCTGCAAGTTGTTGTGCTCAGGTTCTTTGGATGCAAAATCAACTACTTGATTATGGATTTAACTTCATGAACACTGAAATCCATATAGACAATGAGAGCACCATTTGCATTGTGAAGAGCCTGTTTTTTTCACTCAAAGACCAGCATATTCTATTCGACCATCCCTTTTATTCGAGACGTTATGAGGCAAGGCTCATTAATGTGGTCAAGGTTCATACTGATGACAATGTAGCAGATTTACTCACCAAAGGCTTTGACTTGGCAAGATTCAACTTTTTGGTGGTAACAATTGGGATGATGAACCCATAGCTATCTTTGAGGGGAGGATCACATATAAAGTACTGGTGATCAAGTAAAGTACTGTTTTGGTTAGATTGGATTTTTGAAGCACTCTAGCTATCTTTGAGGGGAGGATATGAATGATTTTTCAGAGATTTGCTGATTTGAAGAGAGAGTTTGCAAAGTTGAAGGGTTGTCGTTGCACATATTTGAGTTGGACATCTTTTGTGTTAAAGTAACTGCTAATCCAACTCAAAGTTACAGCTTGCCATAGAAATTACTGCATAGACAACAAAGTACTGTTTCTAAACGTTCGTCAACGGTCAACACGTACGTTTTTTGCGCTAAAAACGTATTTACACACGTTAACTCCTAGTTATCCAACACAACCTATAAAAACTCAATGAATTGCATTTTCCTCTCACTGTACCTCGTTTCTTTCATAGACTTTAATTACAACCTCCGACCACATTAATTATCCTCAAATGGCAAACAGTCGCTCTGGTAACAAGCACAACATGATTGCGGGTTGGAAAAGACGGCTCCAGACTGCTGATTTTTTATCAATCATCGACTTTCCCACTGGCTGCTCCATCACTCTTACTCTTATGTTGGTTGATCCTGACTTATTGGAACCATGGGCTTCAAACAATTATGGGCTACCGCTACTCCAAAGTGATCAATGACGTACTCAACATCCGCGCCAAGGTGCTGCAAGAAGATTTTGATTTCTGAAGCAACCATTCGAGCTGACGCTACGCTGGATGATGAAATGGAGTTGATTGCTTTCCTAAGCAAGTTATTTGGGACGTGCTCAGAGATATTGGCTACGAGGGTAACTTAGCACAACTCACTTTCTCTAAACCGTTATTTAGCCCACAGTGGAAGTACTTGGTCCATGTATTACTTCACTGCCTTAGTCCTAAGAGCACTTCATGGGAACAATTTGGGACAAACATTGCCTCTGCTCTTGTAGGTCTAGCCACAAACCAAAAGTTTAATTTCTCCTTGATGATTCTAACTGGGATGCTAGGACATATTTCAAATGGTACACCTTTTCTTATGTATCCTAGGTTCGTTCAATTGTTTTTGAACAAGCAGTTAGAGGGAGTAGACAGACCTCAGGACTTTATACCATCCGTTTCTCTTCCTTCCAAGGTTTTTACATTTATGAGGAAGCATAGTACTAAATTCTCATGTAGGATTACACCCTTGACTCCATCTATGTTAGAAGTAGTCACAGCATTGGCAGCGGAGGAAGAACAGAGTACTAGTCCTCATTCTAGGGCTGCAAGTTATGCAAGGGATGCTCAAGGCACTCCAACTCAAAGTGCTGCTCATTCTCAAAGTGCTGCTCATTCTCAAAGTGCTGCTCATTCTCAACGTACTGCTTCAGTACAAGGTACTGCTACATTACAAGGTACCGCTACCTCTCAAGGGACTGCTGAAATACAAAGGACTGCTGACTTCCAAGGTACGGCTGAACCTCATGATGCTGCTTCTATTCCTAAATCTCCCAATGATTATACTCCCACAGATGCGTTTCAAACATCTGGAGGAGATGAGGGACTTTTAGATATATATGCTTTGAACAGGGAAGTTAGGAGACTCAAGAAGCAAACTCTTTCTCAAAGCTACACAATAAATCAAGCTCAAAGCCATGCTCAAGAAATTGTCCCAAATTCGTTCAGCCAGTGGTCAAGAATCATCGCTTTGGTCGAGACTCAAACCTTAAGAAGAGACAGAGACGAAGAAAGAACAGACGAGAAAGTATCTTCAGTCAAATTGGGGAGAATAAGGATGAAGGAACTTTGTCTGAAGAGCACAAGTTCAAGAAGAAGATTCACACATCCTTTCTTTGATATACTGCTGATCAAGATGCGCGGTACTCCTGATTTGAAAGAAAAAGGATGAGACTGAAGAAGTTATATTGAGGAGAAAGAAGCTTCTAATGTAAAGAGTGGAGGAAACAGATGAACTGGATTTAGAGACCAACTCAAAGTACGGCTAGACAGGGTACTATTAACTCAAGGACCCTAAAGTTTAGGAGGAAGTCAGGTCCTTCAAGCCCACTCCGCCCGAATTCAGTTATGGAGCCTGAGAATAACTTAATAGCTGCTTAATTTGCCTGTTCTATTTCTAGACCAAGAGGTTTGAGCATTCCTGGTCCCATACAAACTCAACCTCAACAGCCAACTCAAGGTACCGACCCTAAAGATAAAGGCAAAGGGATATTGGTTGAAGAACCTAAAAAGAAGAAATTAACTCTTCAACAAATCAGAGCCTTGGAAACTACAAATGATGAGGAGGTTGCTAGAAAAATTCAAGCTGAATGGGATGCAGAAGAAGAAAGAAAGAGGTTTGAAGAATTGAAGAAAACAAAGCCAAAGACTACTTTAAGGAAACCTACTTCTCTTGCTCAAGAAAGGAATCAAATGATGAGTTTCTTAAAAGGTCAAGGATACAAAAATTTGCAAACTTAAGTATCACAGAAAGGAATTGTATGACAAAGTTCAAGCATCTATTAAAGACTCCTTCAAAGACTTTATTCCAATGGATTCAGAGAAAGAAAGGGAGATGTTGAAGGAAAGAGAAGCAAAAAGACTCTTAAGGAAAAGGAAAGCTACAATATCTGAAGAACAACCATCAAAGAAGCCTAAGGTTGCGAACATAAACAATTTGATGAGCTTAGAAAACTATCTAGGGTTGTAACTTGAAAAGAATGCACACAAGATAGAGAGTCATTAGAAGGAATCTCCATGATATACAAGCTCCAAGTTATTGCTTCATCTGATGGAGAGTATCTATCATTCACAGCGAAATAATCATTTAGGCTTTGATACTTTATGGGAGATACTGCATGTCTTAGATAGACAGGATTTATATCACCTATATCGAGTGGTTGAAGACTATTATGAGCACATTCCTCCAACCGGCTTAGGTTTGATGCTTCTGGGTGATCTAAACATTATTTGGGAGACGGCTGAATCAAGTGATGATGACTTCTGGAAGGATCAAGAAGAATGGGAGATTATAAGATGGAGGTTTCATGAATCTTCAGGAGTGCATACGCTAGAGATAGAAGATGGCACTATGATCATATGCCTGGCCTGGAAAGAAGATATCCTCTATCAAGAGAGTTGATGATAAGGATGCTGGAACATGGAATGGAAGTTGAAGACGAAAGTGAGACAGCCATTACTTTGATACATCTGTTCATTTTGTGGACAACTGCAAATGGTGACAATTCTTAAACAACTGGTATGTTTTATCAAAATTTTCTTTATATATATCTTACTTTGATAAACAGACTTAACTGTGAACAAAGCAGTACTTTGTTTAAAGTACTGCTAGTGTAAAACAAACAGTACCTTGATGAAGGTACTGCTAGTTAAAAAGTTGTTTTTGAAATATTGTGAAGATTTGAGTGTGCAAAAAGATTTAGGGCACTGATATGTGAGTATCAAACTGTTTTAAGGGATTGAGTGTTGGTTAACCACCACACAGCAAATGGTATTCAATTCACCATGTCTTACAAACATAAGAATTGACTAGTCCAAATCAAACAGTTTTGGTAAAGACATCTCAAATCTGTTGATGTTGACAATTTTACCAAAAAATTGTATGGTGATCAATACACCATGGTATTACAAGAATTATTGGCTACTCCAAAGCAAACGGCTTTTTGGTAAAGAGAACTCAAATCCGTTGATAGCTTTAATAGTTTGCTCAAAACTATATGGTCCTCAACTCACCAATGTTTTATTACTGAGAGTTGACTAGTCCTGAGCAAACGGCTACAGGTAAAGACTAATCAAATCCGTTTATGGTTGTAATGACTTACCAAAAGTCATATAGTACTCAACACACTATGATTCAATGTCTGAGTTTGACGTGATTTTCAGTTCATCATGGATTAGTTACCTTTTCTAGGTACCAAGAACGACTAGCCCAAGAGTGAATGGCTACTTGGTAAAGGCTCATCAAATCCATTCATGTTGCTGAAAAGACATGTTGCTGAGAAGAACAATCTGTTTGAGGCAAAGACAAAGATTTTTGAAGAAATGTGTATGTTCAAGATAAGAGGTTTCATTTCAAGATGCTCAAACAGATTGTGTACAAGATACTGCTCAAAGGATGAAGCTTAAAAGATTGAAGGCAAGTACTGCTTAAATGACAAGACAGACTGATGCTTAACAAAGAAGACCAACTATCAAGAAACTTGAAGTCAAGCAAGTAGAATTCAAGTTAGGGGAGGATTGTTGGGAAAATACAAGTCCAAAAGTCAAGTTCTGCACGAAAAAGTCAAAGTTACTACAAATGAAAGATCAAAGTACTGCTAAGTAGAAAGTCAAGGTACTGCCAGCCAAGATCGAAGTACTGCGTGATATAGTAAAAAAAAACCTATAAAGTTTAAACGGTGTTTTTAGCATTTCTTTTAACAGTTATTAGTGATAAGTTCAATTAGTGTTTATTATATATCAAGGACTGTACATCTACTAGAGGTTATCCTTATGTTTATAAAAGGATCTCTAGGAAGATATTAGAAAATAGAAAAAACATAGAAAAGCACGAGTTAAGAATTATTAGTATTGTATTAGGGATCTGCAATTTAGGCAGATTCAAAAGGTTTATAAAAGAAATCGTTTGAGAAACTATTGTGTGTTCTTCATAAGTACTGCCAACTAGATTCCGCATAGTTGACAGTATATCAGTGTTTCATTAAGGAATATCGATCCTACAATGGAGGACACTGACAATGCTCACATTCCCAAGGTGTCGACCACTACGTGGTTTAAGCCGATTCCTGAAAGCGAAAGACCTGCTACACCTGAACCAGAATGGACCATTCCCCCAAATGATTTCCCGGAACCAGAACATAACTGGGCAAATGCATACGCCTCAACGTTTAAAGTTCCGGAGGAAAACAAGCTTCAAAGGAAGACATATGATATTGGGTCGTTCATCAAATGGTTCTGCAGACGAACTGGAAAGAAGAAGCTCTGCAAAGCTGACTTAGAAGGTCCAGCTTTCAACCTTGCCAAAGCCTTTCACAAGAACAGTGTCTTTCTTCAATATCAGATGGATGAATGCCACAAGTTGCTGACAAATAAGGTTGATTTGAGTAATCCTGAGGGTCATCAAATTCTGAGAAATATATATGAACCACTGCCCTTAGGAGGACCACCAGGTCAGGTAACCATTCAACCACAATTCTTCTTCAACAAGGATCTGGATTATCTGCTGACAGGTGACAAAGAGCGAAAAATTGCCTTATCCATATCCAAGCTTAAAGCCGCTCGTTACCTCGACTTCGGCCTTGAAGAATTAGTTCCTTCGTTGTGGGTTGAGAGTGAACGCGAATATGACATCAGTGCGGTCTATGGCATCACTCACTGGTGGTTTAGGAGGAAGGAATTCTATATCAACAAACACAGTGAGTCCTCTGATCGTGAAGCAGTCAGATCGCACATGCGAATTCTCAGTGTAGTAAGTGTCAAAGTGTTTGAAAAATATGGATATAACTACCTCAGAGAGATCATTCTTCGCCGAGCTGATTACCAAGAATACAAGATCTCGGAAAAGGATTTCAAAAATCTTCATCCAAACGATTTTGAAGATCTGTTCCTTCTCAATATCCAAGAAAAGCTCAACCATCTGCCCAAGACAGATAAGACTAGTCTTCACGCTGCCGTCAACATGTGGATAAGAAACCTGGTGATCAGGAATCGTGTGGGAGACTTGCAACTCGGGATTGAAAGCTATCAAACAAAGGTCAACCTTGAACGTCCTAATTGGGATGCAGCCGACTATTACTTCAAAGAAGACTATACGATCGTCCCTAAGCCAAGAGCAGTTGTCTACAGAGACAGAAATAATCAAAGAAAGCTGATGAGGCTGAATGAGCTTCACAAGTTTAGTGATGGGACGTTGACAAGAGTCATGGAAAAGCTGGACCAAATGGTTAAAGACTTTCATCTGTTCGAGTACAATAAGGGCATGGAGACCAGGAAG
This sequence comes from Tanacetum coccineum, assembly GCA_026074375.1. Classification (NCBI taxonomy): domain Eukaryota; kingdom Viridiplantae; phylum Streptophyta; class Magnoliopsida; order Asterales; family Asteraceae; genus Tanacetum; species Tanacetum coccineum. The sequence continues at coordinate 21,000 of BQNB010008559.1, read as the reverse complement.
TGGTCAGAGGATGACAAGAGAAGAAGCAAAGACTTCATCACAGCTATCGAGAAAAGACTACAGATCAGAAGGATCTATCGAAGTCTGGAAAGCTTTGTTGGAGGAAGAGTAAGAGATATTGACTACAGGCTGATCAACAGAACAACGTGACGACATCGTCAGTACAATCAAAAGGTCAATCTTATTTCTTACTGTGAATAATATACCTTGTACATTAGTAGCTAGTTAATCTATTGATGGTTAGGTGTAGGAGTAATTTATATCCCTCAACGATTGAGGGGGAGCAGTTATACGTCTCTTACACGACTTGCGAATTAAGGCCACACTTTTCTCCCAAATTTTATAACATATTTAAATCAATTGATATCCAAAATGTCAAAGGGTTTAAAATTTTTGATAAGGGGAGAAAATGTGATTAAAATATGTGTATAATAATAACTGTGATTATTAGGACTCATATACTCCGCCCAAACGTGCTAAACAATTTCGAATACCGAAGCACATTTTGAGGGGGAGCGTTTCTGAAAATTGTCAAAAACAATCGAGGTACTAAACGCTTTGATACTTATATCATAAGTACCTTAATTGAATTTTCAATTGGTTTTATGGAAAGGAGAACTGTACCAAAAGACCGACCATGCATTTTACTTAAATTGGAGTTATAAGGTTGGGTAGGTTAGGTACTATTCCCAATGATCCAGCCATAACCGGAGGGATCTACCAAGGGACAATCCACTAGTTAGTGTAGAAGTCCTTAGGTATGACATGAAAAAGGAGTAAAAGCGAGAATAAGGGAAAAGTGCCGACTGAGATGGAGCTAGTACTGGAATTAACCCAACAAGGTTCTAGTCATGAAGTCTCGGTAAGCACTGAAGGGGTTGAAGAATTAAAAAGAATCGTAAAGATAAAGGGTGTAAAGAAAGAAGCCCTCCATTCACTTAGGCAGAAACCGGGTCAATTCATATGCTGCCAGAATCACTAAGATGATTGCTGACATTGAAGATCGACATCATGGACCCAGTGATGCAATGCACAACCCTCCCTAGCCACTCAGAATCTTTCAAAAGATTTCTGTTTCATTTCTCACGGAGACTAAACACGTTATCTATTGACTTTCTCACTCCGAGTTAGTTGATATTGAACAGGTGGCAGTCTGCTCCAGCCTCCGATTACTAAAACCAAAACGCACTATTGAGTCTAGAGCTAAGAGATCGTCAATTAATCTCGTTAGGACACATATCCAATTCTCTTTTCTTTCACACACTGTGGAAACAAGTCTATCCTAAGAGTCCTACGCATTATCCTTGAGATATTGCCAGAACATCTGAGTGAAACGATAGTTTTTCACAATGAAGATGGAAATCCTGCTAGAGCTAACATCAAACAAGCTCTAGGTAGGTAACTTGTGCGATTCTATAAGAATCAATCTTGGGACAACTAGAAAGAAACGATGGTGCGATTCTATGTGAATCAATCTTGTTCTTGTATAAGAATTGACGGTTGTTGACCATTTGACAAAACAATCAAAACTCTCGAAGTGTTACAAAATTCTTTCATAAGAAACACTTAGTCTGTCTTTTCAAATCAATTTTCTCTTTATTACTAACTGTTTCATTACAGGTATCTTTAACGATGGAGTATTGGTGGTGGAAATTCCTAGTCCCATGAGATGTCAGTAATAATGAATGGGCCAGGACACGACCTACCACTTGTTATTGATGTTATGAAAGACCTCATAAAAGGTGTCAAAGCTTCCGCAACTCTGATGTCAGTATTTCTTCACAGTGTGACATAGATGGCGACCATCACAAAGTTGATGTAGATTTTGTTTGGGCGATGATCTCAGAAAGCTCAAGATCACAGTCAAAGACAGGTTATAGATGATCAAAGATTACTATCCCAAATGTACAAGATATCAAATGTCTACGAGCTAAAGATGAACGTGATTTAATAAGTTTTGGTATGTTCAGGGTGACCTCCTTAGGGGAGATTGTAGATATAGAAAAGACTCGGTTCACCCTTGATATTTTACTGTTTATTATAGCTCGTAGTTTAATAGTTAATAGTATGTTTTTCGGTTTTAAGTCGGGTACGAATACCCGGTATATTGTAAGTACTATATATAGCCTCTTCCAACTTTGGAAGAGGCAAGCTAGTCATAAATTCATTTACAAAAGAAAACACTTTCTCTCTCTAGATATTCTCTCTAGTGTTTCTCTCTCTAGAAACTAGCCCGATCTAAGAATCGACCCCATGTTATGATATAGGATATACCACACTCTTCATCTCCAATTGTTACCAGTATTTGTATTTGTCATATCGGCCATATTATTTCACCGCTGAATCCAATCAAAGAGGTAGTGGCTGGTACCAATTGTCTTTTGATTTCCGGAAGGAGTCTGCTAAAGCAATGCTTATACAGAATTTCTAAAGCTGATCCGTTGTCTACGTACATACGGTGCACGCAGTGGCCTCCTATTTCTGCCTCGATGATCATTGGACCTTCTGTCCCTTCATCTTCCCCTAATGGTGGAAAAGAGATTTTTGAATTAGGAGAGAAACTTTGCGTAATTCTTTGCCTAGCCACCCGTTCCTAGAGCTGAACCATTAGGATAGCCATCGATTTATCCTTCCCAGCAGTTTCTCCTTTCTTTGTCACCTTAGGTTGCTCCTTTTCATTGTTTTGTTTGATCTCTTTAACCAAGTGTGACAATTTTCCTGCTTTGAACATTTCTTCAATCTGTTTCCTTAAGTGCATACATTCGTTTGTGTTATGCCCTACTTCTCCATGGAATTCGTAAAATTTGTTAGCATTTCTTTTTTCTACCGGGGTTGTCATTGGTGGCGGAGCTTTGAATTTTCCTTTGTCTAAAGCAAATATTTCTTTAGGAGTTTTTGTAAGTAGTGCAAAACGATCTTGCTTCCTTTCTGACCTTTGTTGGTTCCGGAAGCCTCCTTTTTTGAAATTTTACTTTTGATTAGCTTCCTGCTGTTTACATGACAGGAACGACTTCTTTCGTTCACGGTTGGAGGTGGCTACTTCTCCTCGGAGAAATGTTGTAGTTACCGTCTACTGAATAGCTAGCTAGGGATTGGTGATCCCGTAGTCGCTTGAATAACTAGGAATTTTATCTACTGACTTTGGGATTTTGTCATGTAGTCGCTTGAATAGCTAGGGATTGGTGATCCCGTGCATGAATCAAGAGATTTTCATACATGCCAGAGCTCCCTTTACGTCCCTACACTCAAGTTTATACCTCTGCACGAACTCTTTCGTAGACTCCCCGTCTCTCTGCCTGATGTTATAGATTTCGACCGGGTCTTTAATGCATTTCTTCTGCTAGAGGTAGTTTTCTAAGAATGCTTTCTTTAAGTCATCATAGCTATCAATTGTTTCCTTGGGGAGGTCGTAGAACCATACTCTGGCATTTCCAGTAAGTGTAGAATTAAACATGTGACACCATGTTAGCATTGCCTATCATTCCGTCTTAGCGGCCGACTAAAAAATCTTTAAATGATCTTCTGGATCTTCGCTTCCATCATATGTTTTAATGTGACTAGGCATTTTAGTTTTTGGGAAATCAAAGTAACAGATCTGAGGAGTAAATATCTGTTTCTTCACATACCAATGGTTGGGACAGGTCGTCCTCAACACTCGACTTTGGCCTTTTTACTTTTGACTTCCAATGACCTTCGGCACTACCCTCGCATTCTGACAACTCATATGTTCTTCTCGAGGATGCCCTTTTGTTATAACGTCTCTGAGAAGCGGGCTCCATTGTTCTTGATCGGGAACTTTGGTGGCAGCTTTCAGTATCCCTACGGCTATTATGGTACGACCGACGCCTTGAGTCGTCTGAGTATACAGACACACTTTTCCCCGAGCCTGTGAAATACACCTTTTTCCAACCTTTTGAACACCGTTTTCCTTTCCGAACCCTTTTTCTTAGGTGACTCGGAGCGGCCACATCTTGGCTCGGGGCTTCCGGATCTGCTGCGGGTATGCCTTGGTCCGAGCCTTTCCTTCAAACCCCTTCTTCTGGTGGGTGTTTCTAACTCGGAGTGGTGTGAGGTCTCCTCAAAGTTGAGATGGGCTTTTACCGCCTTAATCTTTTCCTGGTGCACTTTTTCAGCTATGATTGGTAAAATCTGATGATAGTTTCTGTCGCAGTATTCCCGCAAGGCTTCATCGGAAATAGGCCTGCCTGGATCTTGCGGAACTGGCTCTTTCCCAAATGTATTCCTCACGACAGACGTGGGCTGGCTAAGGGGAGTTTGTCCGTTGGTGCTCATGGTGAGTATTTTTAAGAAACACGGTTGTATTCGTGGTCCCACGGATGGCGCCAACTTGTTAGTACAAAAAATGTTATGGGTTAAAAGAATGGATCTAAATTGTTATTGGGTCGGGCCGATAGATGTGGTCTTGTACTAAATCAAGTGATGATGATGATCTCCTGCACAAATAAAGACAAACCGTTAGTCTTATCGTGGGGACAAACCCCACGATTAGACTCCGGCGTAAGAGTAAGTATTCATGATTTGTCAAAGAATGTAAGAGTGTGTTTGTGTGTGTATATAATAGGTTAGAAAATCATACCATGTGGGGTGTCAGAGTTCCCCTTTTTATAGGTGAGCCAAATATTAGGTTTTCCTAATATTTCACTCATTTATGTTAGTGGGCCGAAGTGGGACCCTTATCGGATAAGGGTTCGCGGTAATCGTGTCTTGCGAATGTGGGTCCCCTTCCGCGGATGTTGCTTGGTCCGCGGAAGGCTTATTACGTCCGTCTTATTTCTTCCGGGCCGTGCCAGCACGGGATAGGGCTTAATCTTGGGCCATCATTTTTAGGTTTCTTTTGGTTGGGCCTGGAGCCCATTAAGTTACTATGGTTTAGGCCTAGAGGCCTGGTAAACCTATTATACGTCATCAACTACGTTTAGGTTTAGTAAACACAAGGTAAATCTTTGTGAAGTAAGGGTAAGCAGTAGGCTTACCCGCAGAAGGATGATGTGAGATACATTCGCAAAAACTCGCAAAAAATATGAATAAAAAAGTTCTTCAAATTCCAACACAAGGTAGATCTTAGTGACATAAGCTTAAATCGCAAGATAACCGGCCAAAGGCGGGGCCGTCGTAGGATGATGTGAGATATGTTAGCGAAAAATATCGAAAAAATAATCGTCGAAAGTATATAGTAGTGACATGTCTAACAAAAGGTAACCTCCCTATTCTCGTGATGCTATAATTAATTTCAAATAACAATTAACAGTTTGTAAGATATTGAAAATAGTTATATCTTGATATCCCTAGTATTATCTTGGCTGGCCTTTACATACTTATTTCCGTTGTTAGTTTATTCACTTTAATTGATAAATAAATTTGTTAGGGTTGAAATTTGAAAATGCAAAGATGGCCAATGTTTGCCATCTACTAATGAAAGAAAAACATAAAAATTTCATATCAAATGTGATCAAAGTGAATAGCTAAAATTTTTACCTGAAGAGAAGATCACACAGTTTGATTTATCGAATAGAAATTTATTTTACTGAACTAGATGAGTTCACGTTTTTTGTAGGCAAAGACAACAATATTTTTTCATTACTAAATTGTACGTTAGCGTACTGTTTGTGCATCTTCACCATCTTATGGAATCGGGGTTTATAACGAGGAAGTCGAGGGCCTCACTAACCGAATAGGGTGTTTGGCGGGGAAGATGCCATTTGCTTACCTTGGTATTCCAATTGCCGTAAATATGGAAAAGGTCGATAGTTGGAAGGTAATTATGGATAAGTTCAAGAAAAGATTAGGAAATTGGAAGACAAAGATGATGTCTTGTGGTGGAAGATTGACGTTGATAAAGTCGGTACTTGATAGTTTAGCCCGTTATTTCTTTTCCTTATTTCATGCCCCGGTTAGTGTTCTTAAATCCTTAGAAAGTGTAAGACAAAGTTTTTTTTTTTGTGTGTGGGGGGGATGATGAAGCAAGAAAAACATCTTGGGTAAAATGGGAAGTCACTCTTAACAAATTCTCTTTAGGTTCTTTAAATATGGTAGCTTGAAACTCTTCAATTGGGCTTCGGTAGGTAAATGGTGGTGGAGATTTAGAGTTGAAGAAAATAGACTTTGGGTTAGTGTTGTTAAAAGTATTTATGGTAATGATGGTGGTTTAAAAGATGAAGAGGGTGTAGATAGAATGTTGAGAGGTTCTAAGTGGGGGGATATAGTAAAGGTGGGTAGAGATATTTAAAATTTGGGTTTTAATTTTTGTAGATCTTTTGAAAAAAAACTATGTAATGGGAATAACGCTCTTTCTTGGCTAGTTAGTTGGATTGGGGATGGGGTGGTTCTTAGTGGGGAGTTTCCTAGATTATATAGACTAGAAATCAATAAAGATATTATGGTTGATGATAAGAGGGTGTGGAGAAATGATACATGGGATTGGAGGTGGGATTAGGCTAGAGAATTAAGAGGAAGAGGGTTAGGAGATTTTGAGGAATTGAAGGTTTTAACTAACTTTTTCATTCAAAATGTATTGCAAGAAGATTCATGAAGATGGATACATGATGATGATGATGGTGCATTCACGGTTAAAAAAACTTAGAGAAATGGTAGATGACAAGATCCTAAATTGTACAATTGGTGCTCAAGAGACAAAATGGTGCAAGATCGTCCCAAGAAAAGTATGCATTTTTATTTGGTGTCTACAATGAAGAAGGTTACCTGTATACACTTGGCTTGATCACTTTGGTATGGATCTTAACTCAATTCTTAGTCCGCATTGTGGAAATGATATTGAAACGGTGGATCATTGCTTCTTGGGGTGCTCTCGGGTAATAGATTCTTGGGGTAAACTCTTTAAGTGGTGGAATATGGGCACGTTTATTATTGGGTCTCTTCAAGATATTATTGAACATAAAAGGTTTGCTAAATTTTATAAAAAACAAAGAACGATTTGGCAAGCGGTTTGTTGGGTTATGTTATATATGATTTGAAACGCTAGAAATAAGAGTGTTTTTGAAAATCAAGTTCAAATATGTCGACACATTTGGTAATGAGGTACAAGTTGTCTCATTTCATTGGATCTCTAATAGAGCAATCGAAACTATTTGGGCTAATGATTTAAAAAGTCATATAACTTGACACTTTTTTTCTTTGTGTGTAGCCATCTTTTTCTTTTCTTATTCTGTCATCAAACTTTCAAAAGTCGATCATTGTGTGTATTTTGTGACCATTTTACCCTTAGTTTTTCTAAATTTCTAAGGGTAAAATGATCATTTTACATGGCAGAATAGTCACAAAATACACACAATGATCGACTTTTGAAAGTTTGTTGACAAAATGGGAAAAAAATAAGATAGCTACACACAAAGACAAAAGGTGTCAAGTTAGATGACTTTTTAAGTCATTAGCCCAAACTATTTCATCGTGGATAGAGTGGTGTTCGAACCCGATTAAGGCTTGCAAATTCTAATTTTATGGGAGTTTGATACTATGGATCAGTTTGGTTCATTGGCTTGCTTTGGATGTGTGTCTATGCAACATAGTTCAAAGCAATATGTTTTGTGTGGGCCTAGAGTATTTAGTCATTTGTAATTTTGTATAGTTTCGTACAGCAATGTGATTAGCAATGTGATTCTGATTATGATGTATGTGTGGTCCACTAGTATTAGCTTAATTGTTTTAGTTTGTGATGATTTGTTAGTATCGTTGTATCAATTAGGAGTATGGTTTGGCTTTGTCCTTTTATTTTTTGGGTCTCTTTCTTTTTTAAATTAACTTGTTTAATTGAGTAGGGATGTCTTGTATAATATTTTTGCTTTTCCTCCTTTCAGGGTTACTATTTAAGTTGTTGCCTTTAAAAAAACGAAACTATACGTTAACTACTATTTTATATTGTAAAAAGTCATTATGTGAAAGGCAATATCTGTTCTTTTTAACAAATTATTTTTTGTTAATTGTGCCAGCAGTCGCAAAAAGAAATTGGATAAAGTTTATTGTTTTCCTCAAAAATAAATACCAGTATGTCTGCCGTAATATGCTGAAGCTTAGGGGTGAGCAAAATCGATCAAAAATCGAACCGAAGTGGTCCAATCGAAACCGAACCGATCTTATTCAGTTCGGTTTTGGTTATATATATTTACGGTTTTAGGTTTTAGTTTGGCTCAGTTCGGTTCCGTTCAGGCCAAAACCGAGAAAAACACGCCTAAACCATCCAAACCAAACCAAACCGGATAAGTTTGGTTTCGGTTTGGGTAGGTTCACTTTGGTTCGGTACTCGTTTCATGTTTTCCTCAAGACGGGTTTTCGGTTCGGTTCGGTTCGTTTTTGACCCGATGCTCACCCTAGTGGAGCTTATATTGAACTACGTAAATTGGAAGTTGAAGCTTTATATTTTTATAAAACGGTTTGACGAATTAATTGGAGTTGAATCTTATTAATGTAAAATCGCATAAAAACACATCAAATTAAACTCAAATATATTTTAGCTTTTACGTGATAATCAATTATATAATTTGAAGAGTATTTAAGCAATTTTACTAACTATAAGCCCTATAAACCCGTTTCAATTGGCATGAGCTTATGAAGAACTATGGCTTATAAAAAGCTTATATAAGCGTGTGTAACAAACAAAATTTATTTTATAAGTTAGCTTATTTTAAAGCTCAATACCCATAAATCCTGATAAGCCCGCTGCCAACCATAGCCTAATTGTGTTTGTGTCTTTTAGACAAGAGATAAAAATGACTTTTTTCCAATTCACTTTGCAGTTATTCTAAATCTCATTACTACTTTTTTATTTTTGAAAAACTTCATATCCACATCTTATTGTTTAACAAAAATATTTGAAAAAACAAAGAAATATAAAGAAGGGTGACAAGGGTGGTACTTACCACTATCGATACATGTTACTTTTTTTACCCCTTTAATATAGGGGTGTTTAGCGTTTGGTTTGACACCGAACAAACCGAAAAATAACCCGGACCGAAACCGAGCAAAACCGAACCGTAAATTTTAATTGTTGTATGGTCTGGTTTGAAACCGAACCGAAGTATTTAATTGGTGTTTGGTTGGTTATGATTTGACAAAAATAAAACCAAATCAAACCGAAAAAACTGAATATCTTATACACTTAAAAGAAAGCTAATTGTATATATAGAAGTTTTCTAATCATATCAGAACTAGTGTTTTACAATATCTTAATCACTCCTCAACTCAAGTATTGATGCATATCCAAAAGAAACTCAACAAGAGATTATTTCTATAAATTCACAAATATTGAGCAAGAGTGAAGTTGCAACATGGTTTGGATGGAATATTCAAGCTAATAACGCTTATGAGGACGTTTATCAAAATAATTTTATCTTATTTCACTTTCATTTATTTTTGTTAAATTCAAAAACCTTTTTTGTTGATTTACTTAAGCACTTTGTAAGAAATTTTGATCTGTTAATTTTATTCGAAAATTGTAGATTTTTATTTATAACTTTCTAGATTATATTTTTGGGAAAAGTTTTTTTTTGAGTTCACTTGAATTTGGTTTTTTTTGTTTTAAATTGGTTATGGTTTGGTTTTATCCTTCCTATAAGTGGTTTGGTTTGATATTGACTTTGAAAATTTTCAAACCGATGAACCCAAACCATACAACCAACAAACCCGAAAATCGAACCAATGGACACCCCTACTTTAATACTCGCTTTATTGACAAAATAACACTACAATTTTTTTTATGTGTTTTTATGCATTTTTTTTCCCTTTTTACTATCTGGATTTTGCTAACCAATGCCCACTAGGCAATAGTTAATGTATCTCTTCGATAATGTTCGTTTCTCTTCATTTTCGTGGCTGCACAATAGGGACCATATGAAGTTATCTTGGAATGACTGGCTTATGTATCCTCTTTCGATCGCGCGCATTGGCAATGGTTAAAGCTGCTTTTGGTTTTTCCCTGAAGCTGACGTTCAAGTTCGCTGGGTTGGTGTACCTGTACGCCAAGGTTTTTTCGTTTGGCGTCTTCGTCGGATTTGAGGATGGTACTTCTTTTCATCCTTCTCTCGGGACTTGTTTGGGGTTTCATCAAAATCCATCCCGGAGTGAAAACCGGTGGCTCGGCCTCCGGGATGGGGGGTTTTTCTTTTGCCGAAGTGAAAACCGATCCGTCGGCCTTCGTGTCAAAAGTTTTTTCATCCCTTTTGATTCCCTCGCAGTTAAAGTCTCGGGATTTTACCATTTTTCGATGTTATGTAATTCTTTTTGTTGACTCTATTGTACTTTAAGTCTCTAGCGTCTTGCTAGACTCTTTTTTCTATATATTCCATCTTTGCCGTTCAAAAAAATTAATATACACAAACATTTCTAATTAACATATAAATACATTAAATATAGGTTTATTCAAGTGAAAAATCATGTCAATATTTAGCAATTTTATATGTGTATTTAATGTTTGTATTAATGCATTTTTTTGCTTATTAGAAACGTTTTGTGTTTGTTTATTAACTCACTTCACTCTATCCAAATGGGCGTTGGTTAGCAATATTCCCTTTTATTTTAACTTGTCAATCTTTATACACTATGTTCTGTACTTTTTTCGGCAGATCACATCTTATAATAATCTTTGCATCAATTGTTTTTACCGTATTTTTGTATTTTACTATTTTTAACTTATCAAACTTTATATTTTCTGTTGCTATATTTATTTCACAATTTAATAGAAACAAAATTATAAAAAAATATTTAAAAAAAACTCTCACTTTTTGGGTACAAGTAAACAACCCATATAAACTTAGATCTGCTTATTTGCTTATTCTCTTTGCTTATTAGTGCTTATTTGAGTTTTATCTAGCTAAATCATCTTAGTTGTTTATCTGTTTTCAATTTTCTTAGTTTAAATCATAGATTTTCATATTATTGTTTTAAAAACCTCTAAAAAACCAAAAATATAGTAAAATAGTTTAGATCTTAGATTAATGCTTATTTAGTTGTTAAGTTTTGTTAATTAAGTTAGTTTTAAGTTAGTTTTCATCTGGTATTCAGTATTTGCTCATTAGATTTCTCTTAAAAACCTTTTCTCAAATCTGTCATAATCTTAAAAAGGTGTTTGGTTTAGTGTACTTTAACCTCTAAAAATCAATTTCACTTGTGCTATTTGCTTGAGTCAGCTAAGTTTTCAATTAAGATTAGTTTTAATTTAGTTTTTATAAATAGAACTCAAAATTTTCAAAAGAAATGGCTTATTTTCCTTGTTTTTACACTAGGGCAGTTTTTAACTACCTTTTTGCTTGTGAAACTTTGATCCAAAGCCCTTAAGGTTTAAACCTTGCTTGGACTTTGTTTAAACACTCTATTTTGAGTGTGTTTTAGTGCAGTATTTCCCTTAGGAAACCTGCATTTTCATTTTGCACTTGTGCAAAAGTGCACCAGTACTAACAAAAACCCCTATCTTATTTCTTTGTAATGTCTTTCTAGCTCCTTGCTAGTTTTTTTAATAAAGTTGCCGTTAAAAAAAAGAACTTGAATCAGAAAATATAAGTTGAATATAACTCATGTAATCATCTTTGTTTTTATAGAAGGAAATAATATAGTGTAATCATAAGGATCTAATTAGACGTTGCCATGTGGCAAGATAAGATTTTTTATTATTATTGATAAGATGATACATCGCCATGTGTCATGATAAGATTATATGTAATCTCAATGACCAACTAAAACATTGCCATGTGTCATGATAAGATATTCTTGTCATTTAAGATAAAAAATATAAAAAACTAGATTTCATATATTAAAATTCATAGTAATATAGCATAATTCGAAACATCACTTTCGATACAACATTTAATTTAGCTATGGAGAAAACTGGGAGTTTTCTTGAGTTTGAGAGTTTAGAAGTGTTTGGAAATAATTTAGATGGTTGGGATTTATAATAGATAAACTAGATATAAGATGGTTAAGAAACTAAAAATAAGAATGTATATGTAACTATGTAAATATTGGGCTCGTTTTATCGAGAATTAAAAACTGAAATCAATGATATAATTATTATTTAAAAAAATAAAAAATAATACACATTATTCAAAACCTTACCATTCATTTGTAAAATGTATTCTAATTAAATGAAAATATACATGTCCATTGAAATTGTGCCATGTGACAAGGTTGGAAGAAGGATTGGAAAAACATGTGATGAACCGATCGGTAGGTGGTTGATGCATTCATTTTGTATTTATGTGAATTAAATATACTCATTAAATGGGATGTCAACCGGTTGGGCAAAAGTCATGAGTAAAAATAGTCTAAATGAAAAGCTTTTCATTTCTCGTTGTTTTTCTCTGATGCTTGACTCTTAAAAGTCAAAATTCGATCAATTTAATTTCAGTACTATAAATACCAGTTTGAGCCGTTTTATTTCCAGTAGCTAATCGAGCTAGGGTTTCGTAATGGAGGCGGACAAACATAATGCATGTGATCACTTTCTCTTCATCGCTCGACTCGCCGGAAAAACTAAACTCTTGATGGTACAATTTTGAAGCTTTGATATGAATATTATTTTGCTTAGCTAATCTAAGTTATCGTTTTTTATTGTCCGTACAGTTTTTAGTTATCGGTTACCGTTGAAGCATAATTTGGTCGGGCCAGTCTTGACGACTCTCCTGGTGTCGTTCGCCGTCTTCCCGAGCCTTGAATAGTGCCACACATAAAGAAGAACCGGTTAGAAGGGGACCCGAGGCCGGAGCCTCGGGATCCACCCTTCGATGGTCAAGTCAGAATAGTATAAGCATGTTATATAAAGAGGTGGTAGAGAATAACCTGTCCAGGTAGGATGATCCTACCCTTGTATATATAGTGTATAGATTAGGGTTACGTATGATGTGGGCCACCCTTTTATCGGGTTCGGCCCATTGGGTCCGGCCCATTCCGGACTATACTCCAACATGTCCCCCGGTCTAGTATGATATGGTTCTTAATCATGTTATGCTAGACTTATGCTATACGTCCTCATCAAGTAAGCCCATAATAGTATAAGTGGGTCGGGTCGGTCCACACTATACATCATCATGTCCCCCCAGTTTAGTAAGCGTGGCTATAGCCTCTGTTACTAGACTAAAAGGACTACTCTTACATTCGCGGAGACGTTCGCACTTTCTAACCACGCGCCGCCATATCTATCTTCAAACTGTGTCAATCATGCCCTATCTTAGGCAGCACCCGCGTACATGTGTCGGGTGATTGTGCTCGGATGCTTGGTTTCCCGTAGCTAGACGGTAAAGACCCCGTAAGAAGAATATGTTTTCTATAGTCGGGGTAACACTAGCATTAGCAAGATACCATTCTCGTTCGTTTCTGACGAGAGGATGATGAGAAGGATTTATAATGATGAAGGCGGACACCGTATAATAAAGGCCAATGGAGGACGTACTTCCGTGGCCGGATAATGCAAATATGGCATTCAACTTACAGCCGACGAAAGACGTACTTCCGTGGCCGGGTAATGCGAATATGGCATTCGACTTACGACCGACGAAAGACGTACTTCCGTGGCCGGGTAATGCGAATATGACATTTGACTTACGGCCGATGGAAAACGTACTTCCGTGGCCGGGTAATGTGAATATGACATTCGACTTACGGCCGATGAAAGACGTACTTCCACGGCGGGGTAATGCGAATATGGCATTTGACTTACGGCCGACGGAAGACGTACTTCCGCGGTCGGGTAATGCGAATATGGCGTTCGACTTACGGCCGACGGAAGACGTACTTCCATGGCCGGGTAATGCGAATATGGCATTCGACTTACGGCAGACGGAAGACGTCCTTCTGTGGCTGGGAAATGTGAATATGGCATTCGTCTTAGTATTGGGCTTGCAATGCCTCTTACATACTTTCTATATCTGGAGATACTTACGTGACATGCACGAAGATAACTATAATGGTATCGTTATACCCCTATACCCCCCCCAAGTTTAATGGTGCTATGTTCTATTAGTAGTATTAAACTTGCAGATAAGGTATCCAAAAAACATGAATAATTTTAGCACCTACCCCAACAGGCCGTGGCCCGCGTAACACGAAGCTTACTATAAATGTGGCTGGTTCATATACCCTAATGTGCTATGCACGAAACTTGTAGCCTACTAGAAAATAACACTAGACTATGTGCGATATGAAATGAAACACAAGGTGTTTGTTTATTTATTATGTCCCGACCTCGGGAATCTAATTTCGTACATCAACAGGATGTAGCGGATGTGAATTAAAAGTTAAATGATTTAGCTAATAATAGGCATAAGAACGTGTACAACAAATGTTTTCACGTTTATGTAAGTAAGCCTTGCACGCCCCCTTCACGCTTCCGTAAGCGCTAGTTACATATAGGACTATATAAGCCATAAAAACGACTGAGGCACGGTCATGTGTACTAATGATGACAGCTAAAAAACTTTCCACGGATGTATGTATAAAGAATGAATAGTACTCGATTTAGTTTATTCGCGGATCTTCATGAGTTGACCGGTGATCAAAATAGTTAGCCACGGGTTGCCCCCGGCCGAGAGTACAAATGTTGACTCCAAATGTATAATCTTAAATACTCATTAAGAGCTCAATAGGCGCATGAAGAGGTTGTAGCCCCGTGTCTTCGTGCTTGGGTAAGCAATGGAAGTCGTTATGACAAAGGAGCGGATGTCTGCTGCGTTGGTAAGTGGAACATGCCGTGTGGATAAAGGTTCTGCGGCTCATGATATTCGTCATTGTGAAGTAAACTTTCAAATGTAAGGTACAAAGACTTTGGAAGCGTCCAAGTTCGTTTACCAATGATTTACCTCCGAAAGGCTCGAGGCCTCAATAGTGATGCGGTTGGGGACCGCGGATACCAAAAAATAAAATACGTTCGGACGTGCGGAGCATCACGAAAGGACGGAGCTTGCGACCGCGGATGTCACAGAGAAAAACAAGTCCGGGCGTGCGGATAAATAATCGTAAATCATCACCCCCACATAAATCGCATAATCTTTGCAAATGAGGGATAAATATGCAAAATAATATTTGCTAAACCATTTAATATGGCATGCCGTTGTATGCGATGTTTTTACCAAGTCATGGCTTAATCAAGAAATTATATTGTTTCCTATTGAAACAATATTTTTTGTTTTTGTTTTTTTTTGTTTTTGAAAATGTATATCAGATATGGTAAACACCGACTAAAGAAGCAGGGTCGCGACATAATTTTTGGAGCGGACCATAAATATAAAGAAGTCGGGCCGCGACATAATGTTTGGTACGAACCGGAAATATAAGGAAGCTGGGCCGCGACACATTATGAAGAGGCCGGACCGACCCATGACGGAAGTCGGGCTCACGGATAAAAATATAAGAGTCCCTTTAAAATAATCTTTGCAAAATAATGTTTGCATAATAATATTTACAAGTAAAGGATAATTGTAAATGAGGAAAAAGATATGGATGAAATCTTTTTATCAAATTAAAAAATATTGGTAATATATTGTTACCAATTTAAAAAAAAATACAGATAACATCTTATCATGTTTAAAAAATATTGGTAATATCTTGTTACCAATTTAAAAAGATATGGTAATATCTTGTTACCAATTTAAAAAATATTGGTAATACCTTGTTACCAATTTAAAAAATATCGGTAATATCTTGTTACCAATTTAAAAAATATCGGTAATATCTTGTTACCAATTTAAAAAATATTGGTAATATCTTGTTACCAATTTAAAAAGATATGGATAAAATCTTTTTATCAAATTAAAAAATATTGGTAATATCTTGTTACCAATTTAAAAAGATATGGATAAAATCTTTTTATCAATTTAAAAAATATTGGTAATATCTTGTTACCAATTTAAAAAGATATGGTAATATCTTGTTACCAATTTAAAAAGGAAAAATAATAGGGGTCGGTGCCAATGGCGACTTTGTACCGAAAAGCAGACGTACAAAGCGGGTGTCACTTCAAAGTTACGAGTGAAAAACAAAATAAAGTTATGAAAACTTCAAAGAATAAAAGATTGTCTATTAACTACAACAGGTGCTTTTAAAGTGTTATTAAAATCACATGATGTTTATTGATTTGGTAAATCAAGTTTGACGCATGGTAGGATGCAATGAGTGAAAAACAAAAATACGAAGGTTTTAGAGTTACCGACTTTAGAAACCGATTTTTGCTTTTCGGTAATATGAGAACACGAAACATAGTTTATTCGGGGTCCCACGGATGGCGCCAACTTTGACCACTTTGACTTTATTTAGTATTTTTTGTTCAACTTTGACCATAAATATTTTGATTTGTGTTATATAGTACTTGATAAAAATTATACCAATGAAAATACATATAAAACTCAATCCATTTATATATTTTTCATCAAGTATTATATAACACAAATAAAATTATTCATAGTCAAAGTTGAATAAGAAAGACTCAGAAAAGTCAAAGTGGACACTTATTATGGGACGGAGATAGTAATATTTATAATATTTGTTTGACATATAATCTGCAAAATTTGTATATTTTTATTAATTAGTTTATAATTTTAAGTTATATATCTTATATATATGTTGCAAAATTTGCATTATGTGTGGTATTTGTTAAGTTTTGGTCCAATTTTATTAGAGGCCAATGAGTTATATGTTAGACTCATTATATTAGTCTTTTAGTAGGCCAATGAAGTCCATTTATTCTTAGGTCAAATACATTATTAATCACAATCCAGAAGCAAAATGTCTAGATAAAGCCTCCGTTAATGTTTGATTGGTTATTATATCAGATAATGTAGAAGCAATGATTTTGATTGCAAAATTTGGTGTGGAATTGACTGCAAAGGAGCGAAAGTTGTTGTCAGTTGGATATAAGAATGTGCTTGGTGCAAAAAGAGCATCAGGGGAGATATTGGCAGCTATCAAGTCTAAAAAAGAGGCCAGTGATAATACGCGATATGTTGCTTTGGTAAACGAATCTCAAAAAAAGGTGGAAAATGAACTCACAACGAAATGTAAAGATTTACTCTTAACAATTGATGACTAATTGCTCTCATCATCAAAAACTTCAGAAGCCCCTGTCTTCTATCATAAGATGTGAGTGTCTTAGATTAGAAGACAATTTGATTACCATAACATTCGTCATAACACCATTTGTTTGGTATATATGTTTACAGGAAGGGTGATTACTATCGCTACTTGGCTGAATTCAAATCACATGCAGAAAGGGAAGAGGCTACATCTCAGTCACTAAAAGCTTATGAGGTTATTTTTAGGATTTTAAAATTTTATCAGATTTTTATTTATTTGTAATCATTTTAATTAGTAGGCGTATTTTTTATCACGTTTCAAGTTGCAATTGCCAAATCAGATCTTCCTCCTACCAATCCAATCAGACTTGCCATGGCTTTGAACTTTTCTGCCTTTCTCTACGAGATAATGGCCGATACGGAAAGGTTTGTCATTTTTTTGGCTAAAGGGACTATCCTCTGCAAATTTTATAGATGATACAGAAAAACATACATATAATCATAAGTGCGCATACCACTTATGTAAAATACAAGTTCTGATCCATACCGGTTCTAACAGTTAAGTGCAGAGTAGTCTAAGTCAAGGGAGGATATAATGAATCACAACCGAAGTATCATTACAATTGACAAGTATTTTGAAAATATGCAAGGCTTCTAATATTGCTAAACAAGCATACGAAGATGCTGCTGCAACTTGGCAACCTCGATGCAAAGTCTTCCCAGGAAAGTTCTATGATAAGGAGGCTGATTGGGGACAATCTTATTCATCTCTTTTCTCCTCTACACGTTCTTTGTTCATCTCCTGCACCCAACAAATCCAGTTATATTGGTCTTGTTTGAGATAAATTTGTGTCAATACCGTTATAACAACTTGTATTTTATGTGATGGATTTGTAATATATCTTAATTTAAGGCCAACGTTGTTGAAATAAAGGCTAAATTGCAATGTTAGCTCGCAAGGTCTCTCTGCATTTTGCGGATATAGTCCTACTTTCTGCCTCTTTTTACATATGGTCGATTGGTCCCCACATGTTAATTTTCGCATGACAACAACTAGTTTTGATGCCCGTGCACGCACGAGGCTTAAACATTATGTTTTTTTTAAATATACATATATATATATATATATATATATATTTTTTCTGTTTTATAAGTTATGTATAGAGTATTATCGAAATCATATAAAGAGAATAGATTAATTAAATCTTTTATATATTACGTAGTATGATAATTAGTAATTTTTTCTTTTGATATACCTGTTTTCGGACTCGATATTGTGGGCTAACTAATCTCAGCGAAACTACCCTTTTAGATAGCCCGAAGTCGACTCAAGTGAACCTAACTTCCACTTTAGAAAACATGTCAATGAAATAAATACTTTTTTAGAAATTCAATTGTTAGAATTAAAGTACGTATTAAACCAAAAGAAAAGAAAATGTAATTTCTTCCAAACTCATCAATGAATAGCTAGAAAACATTTTTTTCTTTATTTACCATAATTTATGTACTTCGGTGTTTTTCTATTTGGTTGTACAACATGATTTTATGCCGACAATGAAGGGTAAATTTGGGATGTGATTAAATAATGTTACATCTTTGTTGGAAGTAAGAATTGTCTATGTTTGTTGTATTTTAAAATATAAAGTCTAGGGTATAAAGTTTAAAAGGTTATTTGTTTATCTTTTAAAGTTATAATAAAATTTGTAAATTTATAAATTTACACTTAAATCCATATAATTTATTTAAAATTAAACCACTAATTTTTTATTAATTACCTCCTATTTTTCCAAGTTTTTGTTTTCACAAATATGACACATATATTTTTATGTATTTTTTTCTCTATCAGATTTCTCCACCAATTTTTTTTAATTTTGACCAAATAAATTCAATTTTGACTTTTTATTGACCAATCAGATCGCACGATTCTGCTTACGTGGCAAAATCAAGCGTTCTGATTGGCCTAATTTTTTAATTCATAAGATTCAATTTGATAAAAACTCCGAAATGATGTAATTCTTTTATTATATAAAAGATATATCAAGATCAAGATTTAATTTGACAAGAATGCATGGTTGTTTATCATAAGTTTTTTTTTGTGTGTGTGTGTGAGAGCTTCTATAAGTTTATCATGTAATAACAAACTTGTATAACCCCACAAATTCTTCTATATCCTAAACAGCGTTATATCATTTTGTCCTCTTCTGCATGATGGGCCTTTCATAATATACGCAGCCCATTAAGTTTGCAGTCCGTTGGTCGTTAAAAAAGGTTTTGGCCCAACCATACATTCATAGAAGTTATCATCTTTATATTAGTGCTAAGAAGATAAAGGATATGACATAATAAAACAATGGCGATTGCCTACACTTATCTCTAAAGTTTGGAAGCATTATTGATGGATAATTTAGTAATCTTCAAATGAATAGAAAATGAAATAATGTCATTGTTGTGTTATAGAAAACCATGATATATTCTTACCAAGATTAGATGACGGAATCCTAAAATAATGTCATTGTTGTGTTAGGGTATAATGATAAAAATCAACCAAGTATCAGATTTAGAAAAAGGCATCAAAATACGACATCTCATCGATTAGTATCAAGTTACTTTCTTTTAGGTTATTACTCTATATCCTTAAGTGAGTTTAAAACGACATTTTTTTTTGTCGTTTGGATCGATTGGTTGTCCGGCTGTAATGCACGTTAGTACACCTAAATACTTTGAGCTTGCTGCTGTAAGTACCTATGTTTCACATTTCACAATGCATACATGCTATCCTTACAATCAAATATACATAATTTGGTTATAGTTCAGTTAATTTATGTTGATCGTAAAACCAAAATAACATACAGTTGCATTGAAGTTATCCGAAAAAGCAAAGTTTCTAAAACACAGAAATCGTAACTTTAAAACATACAGGTCACGCGAAAAAATGACCCCGCCGCAGTGCGGGTAATTTCTCACTCGTTTTAACACAAGCCGAGTAAATTGAACATACGAAAAATAAACCCAACGCATAATAAGCCAATAAGGCAATAACATAACGCAAGTCCACTCAGGCTACAATACATATTGAGAAAACTCCAAATTTAGTCACAAAAGTCAATGTATATTCACTTTCTAGTAAAAAAAAAAAACATTTCCAAAAGTTGTGTTGTGAGTCGCCAAACTGTGTTACTCCATAAAAATTTGAGTGAATTACATAAATCTTCTTTGTGGTTTGCCGAATCTTACATTTTTAGTCCCTGTGGTTTTTTTTCACCGGGTTTAGTCCTTGTGGTTTTGATCCATTGCGGGTTTGGTCTTTGTGGTTTTGATCCATTGCGGGTTTGGTCCCTTGGTCAAACTAAGAAAATGTTGGTCAAGGGACCAAACCCGCAATGGATCAAAACCACAAGGACCAAACCTGTTGAAAAAAAACCACAGGGACTAAAAATGTAGGATCCGACAAACCACGAGAACGATTTATGTAATTCACTCTAAAATTTTTGACACCTCGAGGCTTTTTGGTAGGCCGAACCGACCTTATTCGGTTCGGTTTTTGGTTTTCTTTATTTATTTCTGTTTGATGATTCGCTTGGTTCAAAACCGACACTTATACGGTTCGTACTAACTAAATCGAACCGAACCGACCTGACCTTATTTGGTTCGGTTTCGGTTTTTATAGTTTATACTCGGTTCGGTTCTCGGTTGGCATTTTACTCTTATTCGGTTTCGATTCAATTTTGGTTTTTTTCGGTTCGGGTCGGTTTTGAACTGATGCTCACTCCTAGATATGTGTCCCACTTTTTTATTCGAAAAATATATAAATAAATAAATAAATTGAGACTCACAGTATTTTTTTAATAAAAAAATTATGAACAGTAATGTTTTGACACCTAGATTTATAAATGTGGTTTTTCAAAAAAATTGCTTTGCAATTCAATAAAACCTAGCGTCATAGATTATTGCTCGTTTGTCTTCTACAGCTATATAA